>PITA01018234.1:0-41015 GCA_004023965.1 Spilogale gracilis | reverse complement strand
CCGGAAGCAGTGAGATATAACCTCTGCAACTCTCACTTATGTGAACCAATGCATTCTCTTTTAAAACTTCAGCCATTTGACTTGGGTGTTGTTTTTTTTTTTCACCATAAGCAGCAAACTGGGTTTATTAATTTTACCTCTCAAGAAGTAACTTCTCACTTAGCAAGTATATAAGAGAAAAACTATTCTTAAATCACTACGGTGCAGGGTAGAAAAGTATTACTTGGTATAGGAAAGATGTGAGTTCAGAAGAGGGGGAATGACTTCCATCATGACCTGTGGCAGGTAGGGTCAGGGCATTCGGGTTAAAATGGGAAGCCAAGGAAGGCTTTGGAACAGCGGTATGTCATGATTTAAGCTGAGCTGTAGGCAATTGCCACAGGCACAGTGTGGCCTGCACAGCCACTGCATTGCACAACTCTAGGGTATGCCATTCCCTTGTAGTGGTGCTCCCTGGAGCTGTACCCTGTATAGCCCTGAGCCACGAAGAGAAGCTGAAAACATGGCCAAAGGGCTTCTGTCATCCAGGAGAGAGGTGCCAGGAACTTGGGCAGTAATAGAAGGCAGGGGATGGATTTAAGACACAGTCTAAAATAATTTGAAAGTTGCAATGTGGGGAATGGAAGAAGTATCAACAGGAAGTGGGGAATTGGGAGGAAGAGTAGATTTGGTGGAGATAGAAAATTCCTTTTCAGATGAGATTTTAAGGCAGTAATGGGAGGAGTCTGGCAGCTGCCGACAATGAAACTGGGGGTCAGGGAAATGGGGCTGAGAATACAGATCTGGAAATCATTCACACAGAGATGGTACTGGAAAGTACAGTTTGGAAGAAATTGCCAAGAGAGAATATATGTGTTGGAAGAGGAAAGGGCAGAGAGGGAACATGAGTCAGAAAACTGGACTGATTTGGGAGGAATCAGAGAATCGTCAGAAAACTCAGCATCATGTCAGGAGGACCAAGGACGAGTTTCAGAAAGGAGAGGCTGACCATTCCCACACCCTGTTCTCCCTCCACAGTAACTGCTGAAATGTTTATGAAGGGGCACATGGGTGGCTCAGTCGGTAAAGCATCCAGCTCTTGACTTGGGGTCAGATCATGATCCAGGGTTGTGAGTTTGACTCACTGGGCTTGGAGCCTACTTGAGATTCTTCCTTTCCCTCTCCTTCTGTCCATCCCCCTTCTCTGTCTCTCTTCCTCTCTAAAAAGAAAAAAAAAGTAAAATAAAATAAAATTGAAGTGTTTTTTAAGATGAAGCTTCCATCAGCCTAGGTCCCTAAGCAACTCTGACAAGCAGAGCCCTAGATGACCCAGATGGACATTTAGCATGAGTAAAAAGTAACCTTTGTTGCTAAAAGTCAAGAAGAGTGCTTTATTGTTTCTGCAGCAAAGTCCAGCTCACCCTGACGAACACATGATTGCCCCTCCGTGGATGAGGGAATGGGGAGTAAAAGCATAATCAGAGACCAGAGCATGTTTGTAGGATTAGGGGGGAAACTGGCAAAAGAAACTGAAGATGAGAGAGAGGGTAGAGTTGGTTGGTCTTGGCTCAGGGAGGGTCAAGGGTTGTGTTATTCCTATGCACACCAGCATCCCACAGACCAGGCTTGCTGGATATGTGGCCAACACACCAGGTCTTCCCAGGATGCCTCTGGGTTCCATGAAGCTGTAGGCCAGCAGGGAAGATGCAGCAAAGGCCCAGAAGGTATTGTTCTGTGATGTACAGCAAGAGCAGGTTTCCTTTGTCATCAGCTAGAGCAAGACACTGAGATGTCCAATCCCAGGAAGCATCTCGGAACTGCACTCCCTGGACATGACAGAAGTAGCTGGAGGGAACCAGCCTTCTCCATGCAGCCATGTGGAGAGGTTATCTCTGTTCTGTGGCACACTTAAGACTGAGCTGGAGCTTAGTAGAGGATGTAGGAAGGAACCAAGCACAGGAAATACTCTATAGTACTTCCTATGAATACTACAGAAGAGAAGCTGCCTGCATTAAAGCTGTGTGTTTCTTGATTTTAAGTAATGGCTTACTCAAAAAAAAAGCTCAAGTCCCTTTCTGTTTCCTCTCCCTTATTTAGACTTGATTCTTACTGCTCTATTTTCTGAGTAACAGTTGATGGTAAATGACCCTTGTTCTTGGGGCTCAGGTACAAATACCAAATTTCCATTTTCTTTTATAGGCTCCTGGTCTGAATAAACAAGAGAAGACAAGCTATTCTCATCAAGGTATCTTATCCCATGGGTGAAATAAATCACAACAAATGAATTGAGGGGACTATAGTAAAAAATAAATATATTTTTTTAAATCACACTTTTTTAAAGCCACTTGAATGAGAGCAGTTGCTGGTCTTGTCACTGTGTCCCCAGCATATAGCTTAGTGTCTGACACAGAGGAGGCACTCAGAAAAACTGTTTGCTAGCTGAACAAATGAACGAATGAGTGTTTGCTGCATTGTGGTTGCACAGATTGCTTTAGAAAACAATCACAATTATAGGTAATATGAAGAATCTGCTGGGCTAGATCCAGTGCATTAAGGACTCACTGAGGGGGCCACTGAACTGAGATAATTCATAGAGCTGAGGGACAACTACCTCTGCCACTTTGACTTCCCTCCACTGCTCAGCAGTTGGCTTCATTGTGTAGCTAATGGGATATACCAACAACAAATTCCCTGGCTTGAGTTTCCGCATCTGTTCAGTGTGAGGACTGAAGTAGTTAGCAGCAGGACCCTCGTCAATCTCTGTTCACTCTGAGTGTTCTCTCACATCCCTGAAAATACATATTTTTAAACAAAATATGGCTAGTAAGTTGGGAAGTTTCTAACATTTTTCTTCTGTGAAACTGTACCAATCTGTGGTTAATGTAATGAAAGCTATCCATAAGTTTAAGGTCCCTCTTATTACTTCCCTCTTTCTCTCTCCTCTCCCAAAATGTGCAGGTCATGTCTGCACACTTTTCCAAACTCTACCCTGACATTTTCTCTGGAAAACACTTTCACAGTAGGTGGGTTCACAACATTAAGCTGGAAGTTCCCTTTACACACAATGATGCTTATTTCCCTCAGTAAAAGGGTAAATCCTTTCTTTTATTTAGGCCTTAAATGCAGGCACTAAATGTAGGAGATGCAGCTATGAACAAGTGAGACATGGAGTTCCCATCCTAGGTTTGATCAGGGATTTATGTAAATAAGTGGGAGATTGGTGTTTGGTGCAATGTAACAACAGGAAAGATGTAGATGTGAGTTGGAAGAAGGTATGCTGGAGGCATCCAACCCAGACTTGAAGAGTCTGAGTTTCTGAGTGACGCTTACGCTGTGAGCCAGGTGAGGGGCTGGGGTGAGGGAAGGAGTGCGGAGTCAAAGGAATAGCCTCTCCCCTCTCTGAAGGCCCATCAAACCATGCTCTCTTCTTAACTTGTTCTCTGAGTTTCACTGATCTCAAAGGCTACAATTTTTAGGAGTATTGTTTTTTAACCTCTAATTAGACCTGGGACTTTATGGACTTCAAAAACATTTTTGCTAACTCCTAAGGTAAATGGAAACTACTGCATATTGCTGTTTAATATTGCCTTCCAAGGATGCAGAGAAATAGGAACGCTGGTGTGATGCTGGTGGGAATGCAAACTGGTGCAGCCACTGTAGAAAACCATATACAGGTGCCTCAAAAAATTAAAAGTAGAACTGTCTTATGATCCAGTAATCACACTACTGGATATTTACCCAAAGAATACAAAAAACCTGAATTCAAAGGGATACATGTCCTCCTACTTTTACTGCAGCATTATTTACAGTACCCAAATTATGGAGGTAGTCCAAGTGTCCATCGATAGATCAATGGATAAAGAAGATGTGGTATATATGCAATGGAATACTATTCAGCCATAAAAAAGAATGAAATCTTGCCATTTGCAGCAAAGTGGATAGACTCAGAGAGTATAATGCTATGTAAAATAAGTCAGTCGGAGAAAGACAATACCATACGATTTCACTCATATATGGAATGTAATAATATACAAAGGGAAAAAAAGAGACAAACCAAAAATCAGACTCTTGACTATAAGGAATAAACAGATGGTTACCAGAGGGAAGGGGAGTGGGGGAGGGGGTAGGTGAAGGGGATTAAGAGTATATTTGTCTCAATGAGCACTGAGTAATGTGTAGAATTGCTGAATCACGATACTGTACACCGAAAACGAATATAACACTGTATGTTAACTACATTGGAATTATAATCAATCAATTAATTAATTAATTAATTAAAGGCACTTGCCTTCATTTTACCTCAGTGCTTGGGATTAAAATTGAAAAAGTCACATTCCCCTCCTCTTCCAATAAACACCACAGGTTGGGCTGTTCTTCCATAGCTACTTATTGGGTTCCAGAGCACCCAGCACAGGGCAATGAATTATTGGAGAAATCTACATGATGCAACTTTGTATCACATTTGCAGGGCTGCATGAGAGAGATCGATTTATTCATTTTGGAAGAAGCATATAAAACCTATTCATTCAGAGGACAATCACTTATTTTCTAAAGTGTTTTTTCTTTTTGTTTTTTGCTTTTTGGTATTTTATTGGTTTTGTGTGTGTGTGTTTTTGTTTGTTTGTTTGTTTGTTTTTGGTTTGTGTGTTTAATGGAAGCCCTAGGGCCATCTACAATGTGTTATCTTTTACCAACATCTATTTCCATTGTACTGCCAGGAAATTGATTTTAATTGCTAATTTTAGTATTTTGTGCTAGATTTACCTTATTATTCTTTTATTCATTCCTCCAGCAAACATTTGCAGGGTACCTCTATTTATCACTGTCCTATATCCAATGCTTTGGACGTAGTTAAGAGCTTTATGAACTAAAGACATAAAAATATACTAATCTCTAAATCTATTCATGCATAGAATACTTAAAGAAAAATCCCAAAACAATTAAATCAGAAAAACTTTTCCCAGAAGAAATTTAAAAAGTAGGACATTATATTTCAGTGGATTTTCTTTTTAAAAAGATGCCATCTAAGTCCTACTTTCTTTATCATATCAACATAGAGAACAAATCAAATGTTTAGAGAAGTGTAAATAGGTAAAAATAAATTTATCCTTTAAGTTCAGTTCATTAATCCTATATTTACTGTCAGTTTTCTTGAGCCTTAGTTTCCTCATTTACAGAAAGAGAGTTCATGGGGCACCTGGGTGGTTCAGTCATGAAGCATCTGCCTTTGGTTCAGGTCATGATCTCTCTCAAATAAATAAAATCTTTAAAAAAAAGAGAGAGAGTTCACCCATAAGTTTATTAATAAGCACGTGAGCACGTGCTGAATGTCTACTATGTGCCAGGCACTACTTTAGCCTTTTGTTTACAGTGGTAAACAAAACAGACACAATTCCTGTCTGTATGGTGTTAATATTCTGAAGATACTACTACTAATATGGGATTGCTCGAAAGATTGGCTATTAATGCAATTAAGCATTCTGTGAGCTGCAAAGTGCTCACACTTGTAAACTCAAGGTTCCTAAATGTGAGAACTGCTTTATTCTTCCTTCTATCTCCACAATTCAGTAGGTTTTTAGTAAGGGGTGATTTGAGTAATTACAAGTGCATCAACACTATCACATTTGACCACTAGAGGTCCTCCACAGTCATACCCAACATTAATCCATTCTATTTATTATATTCATTCATTCCAGTATAATTTACCAACAGTAACTTAAGAAAACTCCTCATATATGGGACTCTCCACAAGAGATTAATTATATTAACCTAGATATCACATCCCATAAAATAAGAATTGTGCTATCCTTGGCTGAACACCAAAAATTAATATTCTATGTTAATGTTTTATCACAGCAGTCTTGCAAAAACAAACCATTTCACCACCATACATACTTCTTTTAAATTATATCAATGTAGGGATGCCCGGGTGGCTCAGTTAAGCATCTGCCTTTGGCTCAGGTCATGATCCCAGGGTCCTAGGATGGAATCCTGCATCCAGCTCCTTGCTTGCTCAGCGAGAAGCCTGCTTCTCCCTCTGCCTGCTGCTTCCTCTGCTTCTGCTCTCTCTGACAAATAAATAAATAAAATCTTAAAAAAAAAATACCAAGTCAATGTCTACATCATTTTTAGTGGCTATTTTGTTTTCTATTCGTGGTTATACCAATATTACTATGTGCTATAGTTAACAAACTTCTTGCTAAATCTTTGCATGTATTATTTCCTCAAGATCAAGTCTTGTGTTTTCCTATAAGAACAAAACTGTATTTATAGAAAAACAGCCTAAATTTAATAAAATATTTGTACTTATATTTTCATATTTACTGGCAATTATTTTTTAATGTTTTACTAATATTCTCCCAAGTTTCATAAACTCATGAATTTAAGTTTAAAATTTTACACACACAAATAGTTAGGAAAATATAATAAGAATTTTGCCTAAGTGATGTTTTCCTGTGTTCTTTTTTGAAACATCACAGGAAATAGATATTGAATACATACTGACCTGCTTTTTACAATTGCTCTGATCACAAATATACAAAAACATGAGTATTTCAAGACTCTTCTCACTTGTGTCTGAGTGTGAAATCAAGACAGAATTACGGGAACTGGAAATTCCTACTGTCAAGGAGCCTTCCATGAACACAAGACTAGTATAATCTATTGAACTGTGCTCTAACAACTAATAAATTATTTCTATTATCTTGTGACTATTAAATATGAGCCTTACTGAGACAAACTTCTAACAGATACTGCAACTTAGGGAACACATACTGCTCTTTAATGGCAGAATCTTAACCATCTCCTGGAAGCAGTGAATTCCACAAGTATGAAAAAGGCAGTGTAAGCAGCAAAATCAAAACTATTCTCAAATTATGAGTGCTTAATATACACAACTTCTCACATGAACTGAGTGATCTGAATGCATTCACAATACACAAAGAAACACACTGGGAACTTGGTGCATATGTTTAAGTTTTAATACTTGAGAAAATAGAAGTTAAAATCTGATACAAACACTGATGCACAAGAAAAGAATATCTACAAATTTGGATTCAATAGAGTCAGTATGTGAACCTGGATGTACAAATGTAACAAACCAACCTGTTATTAAGGGCTTTTAAAGAAGTAATAGATTTTTAAATCAGGTAGAGATTGAAAGACTGCCGAAGGAACAGTAACTGTTTCTCAAAAAGTTTCCCTTGTCCATTAAGAATTGTAAACACTGTGTGGCAAAAAAAGTCAGAGTTCACCTAATTCAAGATATTTTGAAGACGTAAGACATAAATGCCTGCTGTAAGCCCAAACAATCTAAAAATAACCAGCATTTTGTTTTCCTCCAAAGATCAGTCTGATATACTAGTCATGCTCACAAATTTTGGCAAAGAAAAAAAAAACTCATTCCATTCTTTTTTTAAAATAAATGTTATTTGTTCCACCGGGTGCTTTAGTAATAAAAGTTTAATTCATTTTGTTAAATATGAAACATGAAAAATCTTTTAAGATCTTGAGCTCTTAGTAAGAAGAAATGAAAAGTTCTTTCTGACTTCAACAAGGTATTTTAAAAATTGTGAAAATGATTAGAAACACCAGCTCTTTAAGAGCATTTCAAAATAGATTTGAAGAAGGTATCTTTCAGCTGTTATTTTTAAAAATCTTTATCCTGAAAGGGTAAGCTTCAAGGGTATCTTGAAAAGGATCATTCAACATCAATATAACTGCAGAAATTCCATCCTGATGCAGAATAGGGTCATTTATAAATCAACTTCCAATTTTCAAAAAAATTCTTAGAACTTATGCTAGATGCCTGTGGGATACTTTTATTCCTGATTACTCTCAATACAAAAGTTACCGTTTAATACTGTAAAATTTACTTTATTTCATAGGCTGGTTGGAATAGCATTATCTTTTAAGTTCTAGAAGTTACCAATACTGAAGTATTGTTTGATCTTCTGAGGGAATAAACTCCTTCTTGAAGGTTAAATTCTTCCTCTTTGAAAGAGGCATTAAATAATTTCTGATCACTAAAAACATAAAGCTTCTAGCACTTTTTGAACACTTGATTTCACTTTCCAAAATGTAAATAGTCTCTCAATGCCCAGAGCAACAGAACTAAATCAAACATGTGGTGACTGGTCTCTAAAGAAGAGAAGTATCAATTACTCCAAAAACTAGTCAGCATGTATCTCTGATTTTAACTGTATTCCTCAGACAAAGATCACTTCGTTTGATACAAAGTTCTCTTGCTTTATAATCTATAGAATGTTAGTAGTTAGCTTAAGATGATTATCTTATAATTGCATATTTGTGTAAACCATTATTTTACTTTAGAAAACACAGTTTAGTTTAAAATAGGGAAACACAAACCTCGATATTAAATATAGTAACCTATGATAACTGATATTATGAAGTTATTAAACACACCCTGAAAACTTCTGAAAGTACATTAATAATTTTTTAAATAACCACAATCCCTTGAAAAAAAATTATTTACAAATATCTTAGAGCAATGGAACCTATGCAGTCATTACATGATGTGGGTATGTTCCTTGGAGAATCTACCTACCAGAGCAGAAAATGCTGTGTATAAACTGTCCACTTGCTATAGAAAAATTGAAAGCAGCATGACTTCATTAAAGAAAGTGAATATAAATGGAATGATCTAATTAAAACTGGCATTATGCTCTCTAAAGAAAAATAACAATCACATGATAGAATTTTTATATAGCACCACCATAAGATCCTTTAATAACATCTTAATTTTGTTAACACATAATTCTGATGTTAAAACATTATTTTAATGTAAAACTTCATATCTGCACTGAGAGGAAACTATATTAAAAATATCTGTAACATGCTAAAAGTTACTAAATCAGTTTCCCCTTTCACATTGCACAACATCCATCTAAAATATAAGGTGTAGATTCTTATAAATAATACATAAGTCGTCTTGGGTTTGTTTTTGTTTTTGTTTTTTACCAAATTTCAGTTTATATTTCAATATCTTATTTTTTAACCAAAAATATTATAATTTTTTACCAAAAATATAATAAAATATTAACAATGTTAATATAAGCCAGTCGAAAATCAGCTCTTTCTGATTTGGAAGACTTAAAAAATTTTAAGTAACAGCATTCTACCAACCCTAGAGGAACGTCAAGCTAATCAGCAGCAGCCACTGGTACGTAGTATTGTTCCATCAGGTAATCTTGATCAAAAAATTAAGTTAGGTGCCTTTTATAAGACAAGTGCTAAACCGTTGCTATTTTATTAAAATGCAGTAACTTATACTAAGAGCACCACTTTGCTCTTAGCTGGCATTTAACCTTCATATTTAATATATATTCAAAAACACAGCAACTATACTTATAACTCTAGTAGTGTTATGTAAATCTACATTTCCCTTAGAGGGCAGACATTAACAAAGATGCTATGTATTGAAAATCATATCAATATCTATTATTAATAAGAGCTTTATGGCGATTTTACAACTGTCTGCCTCAAAAGGGTACCTTCTGGCAAATTCAGAAATGTGAATTCTGATGCACCCTCTATACCCACCCCCAACCCGCAACCCTCACCTTACTGTGCCTAATGTCTGAACCTATTTGGACAAACACAAACCGGAAAAACTTTTTAAGATATGATGCTAATACATTCACTCTCTTCCTTTCCTGTTTTCTCAAGTGACACATTTGTATCTATTTTCTAGGTTTCTTACTTCCGGTCATAACAAAATAATGGTCATCGTCTTCCTTTTTCTTTGCAGTGGGTTTTTTTTCTCCACTAACTGCTTCCTTACCAGAAGAGGGTGGTTTTCTGGTTGAAGCTGAGGCTTTGCCACTTTTTGGAGGCCCTTTAGCTGAATGCTGGCTCTTCGTGGCTGTCTGTGCTGACTTTGGTACAGGTTGTGTCTTTACAGAGGACTGGGGAAGACTCATGAGGGACAGTGGGGTACGGCCAGGGGACTTCGAGGAGCTGGGTCCCATCTTCTGGGATGGATTTTTAGTCTGGGGCTGTTTTTTGGCAACTGAACCCACATTCTTATCTTTTGATTCCTGTGCAGCTTTTGTGGGTATAACTGAGGATATGGAGAGTGGCTGGTTTAAATTTAAGGCTGACTTAAGTTTATGTGCCGGCATTGCCCTGGCTTGTGGGGCTCCATCAGAGGGCTGAGACCGCATTCCTAGACGTGTGGGTATAGTTTTGGAACTGGATTTTGTCATTTTTGCAGGGGAATGGAGAGAGGGGGAAGGTTTAGGCCTTACATGTGTATTTGCCTTAGGCAGCTTTGGACACTTTGATGATGAATCTGAATGTGCCACTGAGTGAGACTCTGTGTTATCCCTGGAAGGTACAGGAGTGTGTTTTAAATGCTTTGGTTCAGTTTTTCCAGAAGACTTATTTGGCAAAACTGCAGACTCAGGCACATATCTGGGCTTCTGGGCCATAACAAGCTTGGCCTGAGGAATCTTGTGTGATGAGATATGTTTTCTCAATGACTGAGATTCACAAGGTGTGGTTCTTGATGAAGCGGGTAAAGAAGTGCTTTTATCTACTTCATTGGATGAAGGAGCCTGTGGTTTCTTTATGATGCCTTTTGAAGATTTGAGCTTAAGATGAGAAGACAATGCTGGAGAATTTGGCAATTTGGAATGGACTGACATGGAGGCCAGATTCCCTCCTTTCGGGGAAGGTGCTGGCAGCAACCCACCTGGTGGACATACCTGCTTTTCTTTGCTTCTTGAAATACTAACTGGTGTGCCAGGTTTTGATTTTTGTTTCTGAAACATGCTAACAGCTGACAAAGGATTCATTTCAGGAGGCTGAGGTGTTCTGGCAGACGAATCAGGTACATTTTCATTGGAAACTCCTTTTTGAAAGGCTAGAATTTTTTGTTCTAGTGTAGCAAACTGTAATATTCGACAGGGATCATATTTAAGCAAAAAACCTTGAAGAGTATCCCAGCCTCCACCAACACGGACCATGACGTGTTTTCCATGAAGCATCTTTTCAAAGTAAAAACAAAAAACAAACAAAAAAACCCATAAGGTTCACAGTTACAATTCATTAGCAGTCACAATTTGTCTTGTTTATGATCGATGAAATTCAGAGTATTTGTCAACAGCTTCACTATAAATTGATAGCCTATTTCTTTATTAAAATTATCAATTTAATTCATACTGAATCATGCAACTAAATACAAAAAATTTTTCTTTCTAAGACAAATTTTTGCACATAACTTGCACCCTAAAAATCCAAATTGCAAATACATAAAATTGCAAGGCCAATATTATTCAATAAAGAGGAAGAAAAGAGTGAGGAAAGAGGGAGGGAGAGTAAAAGAAGGAGAAATGAGGGCTTACAGAAAATATGCCTCATAATAAAGAAAAAAATTATGGAAGAAAGAGAAAAACAGTTAAAATTTGTACTTTATAATTTAATAAATTACTTTCATATATATTTTAGCAATTTAACCTTTCAAAAACCTTGATATAATTTTTTATTTAGTTCTTCTTTGTAGACAAGAAAACTATGGCTCTGTGAGGTTGGAGAAATTGTCTCAAATCATACAGCTTAGGCATGGCCTCAAACATACCAGACGGCCCAACACAAATGGTGCTTTTGTGCAGAGAAGATGCATCCTGGGTAGGCCAGCACAGTCCAGCTGATTTTCAGGCCCCTATCCATTCAGCAGGCAACTCTTCACCATTGTAGGAGATTGGCCTGCAAATTTTAACTCCAAATCCCATGCCCCATCATTATATCATTATTTTTTTTTCTTAAAAAAAGAAAGCTAATTAAAAAATAGAAGTCTTGGAACTGTTTCTATGTAGTTGGGTGGGGTGTGGAGAGGTAATTTTAAAAATATAGATGGTGAAATATTTTTATATTACATTCGTAAATTGGGAATAAAAGAGCTCTTGTATCAGAAGTGCACTTACTTGTGGTGCATAAGGGGTAATATAGAGGACAGTAGAAGGAAAGGAAATGGGAAGTAGGGTAATTTGGGGAGAGAAACGAAACATGAGAGACTTTGGAGACAGAAACAAACTGAGGGACTTGGAGGAGAGGGGGTGAGGGGATGGGAGAGCCTAGTGGTGGGTATTGAGGGTACATATTGCATGAAGCACTGGGTGTGGGGCATAAACAATGAATCTTGGAACACTGAAAAAATAAAATAAATTTAAAGTCAAGAAAAAAAAGAAGTGGACAGAATGCTGAACAGGTAAAACTTCAATCCCTTTACCAATAAAGGGGATAGTTAATCAACTGCAGATCATAGATGGGACAAAGGAAGGAAAAGAATATGCATATCAGGATACTGACTGTAAATACACTGATGCTGTGTCAATGAAAAAAGGTTGGGTTTTTTTTGTTTTTTTTTTTTTAAAGATTTTTATTTATTTGACAGAGAGAAACACAGCCAGAGAGGGAACACAAGCAGTGGGAGTGAGAGAGGGAGAAGCAGGCTTCCCACCGAGCAGGGAGCCCGATGTGGGACTCGATCCCGGGTCTCCGGGATGATGACCTGAGCTGAAGGCAGTCGCCCAACCAACTGAGCCACCCAGGCGCCCTGAAAAAAGGTTTTTTACTTAAGGCCCGATCTATACATTATTATAAACTGCAACATTTCTACCTCCTTTTCTTATTACTGATATTTAATCTTATTACATGTATTATTTTAGTTTTTTCTTCTGATGGGAAATTATGCCTTTTTAGAAAATTTAAAAAATGGAATAAATTAGCTGAGGTATACAAAGATTTTTTTCCCCACAATTATATTAAATGTCTGAATAATATTAGTTATCCTTAGTAGTTTATTGTGTTAAAGGTGTCTACTCAAACTCATTATACACTCATGAAAGCAATATTCCATATTTTTCCTGTACAGTAAAATTCTTCCATTAATAACACTCCCTATTCCAGTTTTTAAAAAGTAAAAGGGAAGCAAAAGGAATTTGGTAAAACAATAAATCCAATTTCAAAATAAGACCTGTATGTAAAGGGATATGAATGGTGGACTTACTCTTATAAAGAGTATTTTATCCCCAAGTCGGTACCGTCCTTCAGATAAGTACTCAATAGAGAATCGATGGGAACAACTACAAGGAGGGTCTTCAGCAATATGTTTAACCTAAGATTAAAAACAAACAAAATTTAGTACTTGTGACAAAAAATATTTAACATTAAAAGGCAAGTTTGATAGATGGGAAAATCAAACTCAAAGATAAAAATTTAAAGACAGTTGAACCATTTATTCTCTCTCCTTTACTTGTTGACAAATACTGAGATTAGGACTTTTAATAATCTCTACACCCAACATGGGGCTTAAACTCATGACCCTGAGGATCAAGAGTCACATGCTCCACAGACTGAGCCAGCCAGGCACCCTGACAGATACTGAGGTTAGACATTAACTAATGCAATAAAAGCTGACAGTGACAGTCTTTTTTATTTCCTTTTTTAAAGTAGGCTCCACACCCAATGCAGCCTCAAACTCAGGACCCTGAGATCAAGAGTTGCAGGCTCTACTGACTGAGCCAGCCTGGTGCCCCAGGGATGAAGTCTGAGTCTCCCTCCCTCCATCCCTCCCTACCCCACCTCTCTCCATCCCTCTCACTCTCTCTGCCTAGGTGCAATCAGGGTCCCAGTGCATTCACTGACCACTGGAGGTCTGTGAATGTGTACAATAGTGAAGTCAATTCAAAACACATTCGTTAAGTCAAAGGAACCACATAAATTCATTATTAAGCTTGAATCGTTTTATGCCCGGGATTAATATATCTGCATCAAATCAAAGATAGGCCAGTCAGATAAAGCTTAAGTAGGAATTCTCACTTGTCCCTTAACAACATGTTGAACTAACATTTGGAGGGGGATATCTAGATTGTTCCAAAGTTACTGTTAAAATAACCAGAGGTATATTTATATCTATTCACCCAAGACTGGGTGAAATTCTAAAGAATTCAATTCAAGAGGCATTTTTCTAAGAATGCTCTTAGAAAAGAGCATTTGTTTCAACAGTCTGCTAAGGAGATGAGAATTGGGAGAAATCCCTACTTCTTTTTTTTTTTTTTTTTTTAAGATTTTATTTATTTGACAGAGAGAAACACAGCCAGAGAGGGAACACAAGCAGGGGGAGTGAGAGAGGGAGAAGCAGGCTTCCCGCCAAGCAGGGAACCCGATGTGGGCCTCGATCCTGGGTCTCCGGGATCATGACCTGAGCCGAAGGCAGTTGCTTAACCAACTGAGCCACCAAGGCACCCAAGAAATCCCTACTTCTATCCTTCAAGGAGTTTACAGAATTTTTACCTGCAGTAAACATCTAAAAAATTATAAAAACAAATTCAGGAATTCTATGCTTAAAATATGGAAATTTTAATAAACTGGTTAAAAAATAAAAATATTTGTTGAGATGTCTGAAAAAAAAGTTGCATATCTGTCACCATGGAAAATATTGTTTTCCTAAAAATCACATTTTTGAAAAAGCAAGGCCATGACTATTTTTCTCAATTATTTGTCACACAGAGTATACCTACAGAAACTCATTAATTGAACTTGCCTATGATGTTAAAGCAAAGTCTCTTCACACATGCCTAATTTAGCTAAGCACTAAAAGAAATGCATGATTGTTTTATCTACCCAAAATGAAGAGCCACAGGTAGATTCACCAGGGCCTGATCAGAAGGGTCCAAAATTTATCTCCCTACATCATTCTCTATAAAAATATATATATATTTTTATATATATAATTATATATATAATAAAATATATATATATATATAATTTATTTGAGGGAACAGGGGGAGTGAGAGAGGAAGAAGCCAGCCTCCCACCAAGTAGGGAGCCCAATGTGGGGCTCGATCCCAGAACTCTGGGATCATGACCTGAGCCAAAGGCAGAAGCTTAACCACTGAACCACCCAGGCGCCCCTCCCTACATCATTCATTTAACAAAATAATATGATCATAAATAGAGCTGACTTTCATAAGCCATTCAATTATGTTTCTCGTCACGGGCTGGCATATGTGCACGTGTACACACACATTCATACTCTCACACAGCACAGGCATAAAATGGCTAAATATTAACTGAGTGTGGGTATAGAATTTACAATTATTAGAACTATTTACACATTAGTTAACCAAAGTAATCTGAAAGGAGGTATTTTTTTCAGTCACTACTTTCTATCAATAAAAGTTTCATAAGCATACAGAAATATAGCTGAATACAGCACTCTAATGAATCAGAGTATAATTATTCCTTACTTAAAACACAAGGCCAAAATCTCTGTAGACCATGTATGTATAGGCAGACACTGAATGTATCATGTAGCATACACATAAAGAAAGGTGTTCCTTTTTAGTATTCACAACAAGAATGTAGACATGAAAAATCACTTGCTTTTTTGGTTTAAAATATCCAAATACCACTTACATTCAGCAGTAAAAATTAGCATTAACCTACAATCTAAAGAAATAAGTAGGCCGAAAAGAAATAAGAGCTGTGGATAAAAGTGTTCTCTTTTGGTTTTATCTACTGCGTAATTAGCATTAAAACACTAAAGGGCGCCTGGGTGGCTCAGTTGGTTAAGCGACTGCTTTCGGCTCAGGTCATGATCCCGGAGACCGGAGATTGAGCCCCACATCGGACTCCCCGCTCAGCGGGAAACCTGCTTCTCTCAGTCCCTCTGCTTGTGTTCCCTCTCTAGCTGTGTTTCTCTCTATCAAATAAATAAATAAAATCTTAAAAAGAAAAAAAACCACTAAAGGAAATAGCTAAAGAAATTAAAATCATCTGAAAGGGCACTAACCGACTATTGATTATTTTCCTTCTCCTTTTTCTTATCCTCTGTCTACAATACATACTTTTCACAAAATATTTTTTTGAAATATTTTGTTGCTATGTTGCTACATAGTCTTCATAATGATCACATATAATGATTATTCTGTTAAGATAATGAATCCTAATTCACCTAGCCATTGCTCTATTTGAGAGCATTCACATTGCTTCTAATTTTCACCATTATAAATAGCACAATAAATACTCTCATTTGTTCTTTTTAATCCCCCTTCAACTACAATAAAAATGAAAGAAGAACATTTTTGTGGTTCTTGATATCCATTTGTCAGCTGTTCTTCAAAAGTTTACATCCTTTTCCATCTCCAGTAGTCATCCCTAAGTATAGTTTTACCAGAATTTAACAGCACCAGGTTTTAAATTTTTTAAATTTTATTAATGAGGCAAATTGTATATCTTAATTCCTTGATTCTCAGCAAGATTCAACACTGTATTTTCCTCTTGTGTGAACAACAGTCCTTGCCCGTTTACCTTTTGGAAATGCTTTTCTTATCAAACTGTACAGAGTCTTTCCTATTCAGTAAAAAATATTTTACCAATGTTTTCTTCTTTATTTAAATTATCATTATTTTAGGTTATATAAATTTAAAGTAAGTTTTATTTTTTAACCTACTGCATTATCAGTGTGTCACATACTGACATTGACGGTCATCACATAATCGGTAATATGATATAGGTAAATATATTTTGGCCTGGTAAAGAATATTCAGGCTGACATTTTCTTAATTTGTCTTGCAAGGATATCCAAATCTTTGACTACAGACTTTTATTAGGTTAAACAAAACAATCAAAGCAACACTTTCTAAACATTTATCAGTAATGACTTACTCCTTAGTTCTTAAATAATTTTGTACATTAAGCACTTTCATAAAATATAACAATCTGAAAAAGACCATAATTCTAAACAACAGTGGAAGCAGAAAAATGTTTGTTACTCAGTCCATCTCCATCACTTCCTAGACTATTGTCACCACAGAAGACACAGCTGGGGCAACTGCAGCTCAGTGACCTCTGCATAACAATGACCAGGTAAGGCTCAAAGACCTCCCAGTTGATCCCTCTCATCTAAAGTCTACACACATTGTCAGGGGAATATTCCCCAAAACTCCATTAATTTGCTCTCAGAACTTTTCCTCCTCCTATATACTCCATGTATCAATGTACTATTTACTTAGAAAACCTCAAAAATCATCCTAGGTTTTCTCCGTTTCTATCAGAATTAGGATTCTCCAATTCTACCTCCTAAGTTCATCCTATTACTGTTTGCTTCACCTTCACTACTGCTGCTCAAGTTCAGATTCTCATCACCATATGCCTGGATTATTACAATAAAACCAATATAACATGACCATGAGAGTAATCCTTATAATTTGTAAATCAGATTATAACACAACCATATTTAAAAAAATAATCAGTGAATTCTTGTGGCCTTCACTACCCTTCATGATGGAATTCAGCCTATTTGTCTCTCCACTCCTCAATTACAATACATCCATTCCTCATCATGCACAAACAGCACATCACCTTTAACATATAGTGCCCAAAATTCATCAGGGAGTGGACCTTAGTACTGGTGTATGTTCTGAGTAAGAAACATTCTCTTTTAAACACAGCATCACCTGCAGCAAACTGTGGTACTCTGACACATCACAACTGAGACAAAATACAGCAATTACTTACAGCTTCATGCAGCTCTTCATGCTGACAGCAGGATTTCGGAATGCTAATGGAATCTTCAGGCCCAGAAGTATTAAGTAAGGTCTCTTCAAGTTCAATTTCTTTCTCAAGTTTTACTAATACTGGTGGCTCAACCCCGTATCTGAAAACCAGTTAGGAGATCTCATCATTCAAGGAAAGTCTAACCCATTCACTTCCCTGCATAACACAACATGTTATGTTTTATTTTTAAAGTTAAGTCCATTTGATTCTCTTCTACCAATCATTTCACTGGAACATTTGGAAATGCTTTTTAATGTCCCACCGAAAGTGAAAAGTTCAGGATATAATCTTCACATTATAGCATATATTGGATTATTGGATGCTCCAGTATTCAACCAGGGACCCTGAAAGTCAGCCACCTTTAAAGTCAGCTTAAGGGGCGCCCGGGTGGCTCAGTTGGTTAAGCAACTGCCTTCGGCTCAGGTCATGATCCCAGAGACCCGGGATCAAGCCCCACATCGGGCTCCCTGCTCTGCAGGAAGCCTGCTTCTCCCTCTCTCACTCACCCTGCTTGTGTTCCCCCTCTGGCTGTGTTTCTCTCTGTCAAATAAATAAAATCTTTAAAAATAAAATAAAATAAAATATATAAAGTCAGCTTAAGAGTAAAGATGAGGCTGAGTCAGGTATGGAGGGCACTAAGCCTTGGCCTTCTTATTAGATCCTCCTGTCCAGAGGCTTTGCCTTAACTTCAACTGCTAAAAGAGTTTTACATGCTCTTATCCTACTCTTAGTCTAAAAAATTTAAGCAATGACTTTTACAGCTTAATACTAAATGACGACAAGGTATATGGGTGTGCAGATGTTGACACATGACACAGCTCATGCAAACAGAACAAAGTTAATAAAAAAGAAAGAAAAGGAAGGAAGGAAGGGGTAGGAAGGAAGAAAAGGAAATTAAGTTATTTTATTTCAATCAAGAATTATGTTCTTTTATTCATAGAATGTAGTGTTCTATCTAAAATAAAGTAGTTTTAGAAAATTAATGACACTGAAATTCTGAATAATATGGAATACACACCTTGACACAATTCGACCAATTTCAAGAAGACAAAGATACACCTGTCTTGGATCTTTGTGCAAAACTGAAAAAATAAGACCACATATTTTAAAGGGCAAAATTAAATAGGGAAATACATTTTAGCATGGAAGAAGTAAAAAAATAAATAAATAAAAAATAATGAAGACAGCAGGTTTACTTGACTTGGGGACTTAGAAAAGACATCTTTCTCTACACATTATCATCATCCATAAATTTTTTAAAAAGTGGCTAATAAGAAGAGGATGAAAATTTAGCATGTACCCTAATTTGTAGCATTTTAAGTAAAAAACTAAGGGCTTAATAACATTAAATTATTTATATTTTGTATCTCTCAGCAGGAAATACTATTTGAAGAGATATAGCACCTCAATTTTATTCTAAATTTTATTTTAGCTTTGGACTATGTGTTAATGGCCTTCTCAAACTTTTTCAAAATCAGAAAAGGAGTACTACCTAACTCATTCTCTGAAGTCAATATTACCCCGATACCAAAGCCAAACAAATATATCACAAGAAAACTAAAGACTAATATCCTTTTTGAATATAGATGTAAAAATCTTCAATGCAATATTGGCAAATCCAGTAGCAAGTGAGATTTATCCCAGGAATGCAAGGTCGGTTCAACATATGAAAATCAATCAATATAATCCACCTTATTAACAGAATAAAGGAAAAGAAACATGCAATTATCTCAGTAGACAAAGAAACAGCATTTGACAAAATCAAATACTCTTTTCACGATTAAAAAAGAAGAAGAAGAAGACTTAACAAACTAGGAATGGAAGGAGACTTTATAACTCTGAAAATGCATATCTACGAAAAACCTGCAGTTAACATTATTCTTAATGGTGAAAGACTGAGACACTCAGGTCATGATCCCAGGGTCCTAGGATCAAGTCCGACACCAGGCTCCCTGCTCCTTGGGCGTCTACTTTTCTCTCTGTCTCAGCCTCTCTCTCTCTCTCTTCTCTCTGTCTCTCAGGAATAAATAAGTAAATAATCTTAAAAAAAAAGACTAGGGAGAAGACAAGGATGTCCACTCTCACCTCTTCTATTCAAAATTGTACGGGAGATTCTAGGCAGGGCATTTAGGCAAGAAATACAAATAAAAGGCATCCAGATTAGAAAGGAGGAAGGAAAACTAACTCCATTCAGATGATACTGTCCTTTGTATAAAAATGCCCTAAGGAATCTACAAAAAAAAAAAAATGTATTAAAGTAAACTCTGTTTCAACAAAGTTGCATGATACAAATCAATAGACTACTATCATATCACATTATACACCAGCAATAAACAACCTGAAAATGTAATTTAAAAAATTCAATTTAAATGTGTCAAGAAGACTTAAGTACTTAGGAATAAATTTCACCTAAGAATTTTATGACTTGTTTACAGAAAACTACAAAATATTGTTGAAAGAAATTAAGGAAGATACAAATAAACGGAAAGACATCCTGTGTTCATGGATTAGGAGGCATAATATTGTTAAATGACAAAACTCTTCAAACTGACCTACAGATTCAGTGCAATCCCTATCAAAATTCCAACAGCCTTTTTTACAGAAATGGTTAAGCTGATAAAATTCATATAGAATTGTAAAAGACAGAATAGCCAAAACAAGAATAAATTTGGGAGACTCACACTTCCCAATTTCAAAACTTATAACAAAACTACAGCAACCAAGACAGTATGTTACTGGCATAAGGACAGACATACAGATCAGTGGAATGAACTGAGAGTTCAAAAATAAACCCAGACATTTGTGTTCAGTTGATTTTTTAAAAGGGTAGCAAGACAACTCAGTAAGGAAAACAGCAGTCTTTCCAACAAATGGTGCTAGAACAACTGGATATCTACACACAAAAGAATGAATTTAGACCTTTACTTCACAGCATATACAAAAATAACCCAAAATGGATCAAAGACCTAAACATAAGAGCTAACACTATAAAACTCTTAGAAGGAAAAAAAAGGTGAAAATCTGTGGACCTTGGATTAGGCCATAGTATTCTAAATATGACAACAAAAGTACAAGTAGTTAAAGAAAAGATAAACTGAACTTAATCAAAATTAAAAACTTCCATGCATCAAAGGACACTATCAAGAAAGTGAAAAGGTAACCCAAATACTGGATGAAAATATTTGCAAATCATATATCTCACAGGGGCCTAGTATTCAGAATAAATAAAAAACTCTTACAAGTCAACCAAAAAAACCAAATAACCCCCTAAAAATGAACAAAATATCTGAAGACAGAGTTCTCCAAAGAAGACACACCAAGTGGCTAATAAGCCATGAAAAGATGCTCAATATCATTAGTCATTAAGGACATGCAAATCAAAACCACAATGAGTCACCACTTCACATATCCACTAGGATAGTCATAGAAAAAAAAAAAGAGGAACGTAACAAGTGTTGGCGGAGATGTGAAGTTGTGCATTGCCAGTAGGAACTAAAATTGTGTAGCCACTGTGAAAACAGTCTGGTAGTTCCTCAAAAAGATAAACATAAAATTACCATACGATTCAACGTTCCATTTCTAGGTATATTCCTGAGAGAATTAAAAACATATGTTCACCCAAAAACCTATAAACAAATGTACACAGCAGCATTATTCATACTGACCAAAAAGAAAAAAACAATCAAAATTCCATCAGATGACAGTGTTTCTTAAAATGTAGTATATCCATACATGGAATCATTCAGTCTTATAAAGGAATGAAGTACTGTTGAATGCTATGACATAAATCAAACATGCTAAATGAAAAAAGCCAGACACAACAAGTTACATATAGTATGATTCTATTTATTTAAAATGTCCAGAGGCACCTGGGTGGCTCAGTTGGTTAAGCGACGGCCTGCGGCTCAGGCCACGATCCCAGACTTCTGGGATCGAGCCCCGCATTGGGCTCCCTGCTCGGCGGGAAGCCTGCAGCCTGCTTCTCCCTCTCTCATTCCACCTGCTTGTGTTCCCTCTCTAGCTGTGTTTCTCTCTGTCAAATAAATAAATAAAATCTTTTAAAAAAATAAATAAATAAATAAAGTGTCCAGAATATGCAAATCCATAGATGCCAGAAGATACCAGAAGGACTAATTGTTAATAGCTATGAGTTTTCTTTTGTGAATGATGAAAATGTTCTGGAATTAATTAGTGGTGATGGCTGCATAACACAGTGAATATACTAAAAACCACTTAAATGTATATTTTAAAATGATGAATTTTATGTTATATGAAGTACATCTCAATAATTTTTTAAAGATTTTATTTATTTGTTTGAGAGCATGAGAGAGAGTGAGCATGTGTGTGCAAGCAGGAGAAGGAGCAGAAGGAGAGGAACAAGTCACTCCATGGTGAGCAAGGAGCCCAGTGCGGTCTTGATACCATGACCCTGAGATCACAACCCAAACTAAAGTCAAGAATCAGGTGCTCAACTGACTGAGCCATCCAAGCCCCACCCTCGCCCCCACAAAGTATTTTGTAAATGCCATAAGTAAAACCAAACCTAATGTGCTTAAAATGGTTAAGATGGTAGATTATGTTCTATGTACTCTAGCACATTAGAAAATTTTGTTTAAATTTTTTAAAGGAACCAAAATACTAATCTAATCCTTCACACAAAGATCCTTAATAAAAAAAACAAAGCTAGACAAACAAAAAAAACCCTAATCATTAGAATTCAACTAAATGCACCAATATGGTAGTTGTGGTTCATCTACCTTTCTGTTCCATCCTTCAGGAAAACCTCTGAACCTTAATAGAATAATGGTGTGCATGATGAATAACATGCACATGGACTCCCCCAGTGGAAATGGCAGTTGTCCTTCGATTTATGAATATCATCTATTATATGCCCAAAGCACAAAGTATACCCTTCAAAGCAATAAAAAAGCTTATATTCAAATTTTAAATTCACACCAAAAGGAATCTGTCCTGCAATTTTTATTGAACTTGTTTCTCTAAAAATAGTTTTTAAGCATACTTAAGCACAGCATATTTGGGTTTTTTTAATTGCTTTGATTTCCTAGCAAAATGTAAAAATTCAGAGGCTTATGTCTGAAACCTTTAGAAAGTAAAAATATTAGCTCATAAGTTCAATGCCTAGAAATGGGTTACTGTTATTGGCAGTGCTTTATTTAGTCCTATGCCAACCTTCAGGATAGTCAGAAGATGGCCTCTACTGACAATAAGAAATATACAATTTTATATCCTTTCAGAAAACAATAAACTGGAAACTAGAGAATTCAAAGCACTTCCTTTTTCCTTTGATCTGTACAACCTGTATGCCATTAAATCAACCTCATCATCAATAATAATCAGCACACCTGGATTAAAGCAGGATGCAAAATGGGAAGTAAAACAGTAAGCCATTACATTTTTTTTAAAATTGTACACTGGATAGGAAAATCCAGAGGCATATCAAATGGGTAGCAGTGGGAGCAGTCTACCCTGTGTGCAGGAAACAATGGTGTGCACAGTCAGATAATTTTATTTTATTTTTCTGTGTTTATTTTCTCAGTTCATGTTTGGTGTGGAACTATGAATAGATGGTTACCCAATACCCTTATTCTTTGCTTAAGGCAGTAAACTAGTTATTCCTTTTTTTTTTAGTTCAGAGAATTTTCAAACTATAATAAAACCACCTAAAAATTTGTGGTTTTTTTTTGTTATCACCATGAATCAGCAATTCTATCTATCACAATGTCAGTGATAAAATACTTCTCTCTACCAGGGTATACTACACTCCCATGATCTCCGCCCACCCCTGGTATGATACTGCTCCTATCATAGTTATAAATTCTATGTGTGTACATGTATACATATATAAATGCTCTAAGTAAATACATATATAGTAGTCTAAAACTTAGCTAGCTTTCAAGTTAGTCACTGCAGATGCTTCTATTGACTTAAAGAAAATGAGATAATATGTCAACAATTCTTTGACAGAGCATGACTTTTTAAAATAAATTGTCAAAAACATGAATCTGTTTACATAATCAACTTGGCAACTGCTGTATACAAGATAAATCTAAATACTGTTGAGTATATAGAATTTGACCTTCTGTGATTTCTATAATTATCCAGTCAAAAAGAAATTACTAGCCATTTAGACTTTGGTAGAGTAATTCTTGATGAAAACATTAATTAGCAAAGCATTAGTCCAGAACCTTTCCTTGGCCAACTCATTTAGAAGTAAAATATACTTCTAGGGCATTCTAAATATATAAGATCTTTAACCATAATGAAAACCTTAAAGTATATTGTTTAGAATCTGATTCTCCAATTGTTTTACATATATTTAAAGTATAAATTTTTCTAGGAAAATGGGATACAGCATTTGAGTTCTTATTTGGGAAAAAAATTAGATGTGAGACATACAAAAATATCCTATAAATATTAAACACAATGATGATAATAACACTTACCTAAACCTTCAGATTCAAAGAGGTAAGTCTCATCAACCCCAATGTGCCTGCACCAGTGAAGGAAGTTCGCAGTATTATCCCTAGCAAAGAATGAACCTGAGGCAGCATCTTTCTTACACGGCACTTTTCTCATGGGAAAATTCTGGAAAAAATGAAAGACTCATTTCAAAAACTCTTATCAAGGATATTTTCATTAGATATCCATTTTAATATTACTAAATAAATATTCAGTATATTGAAGGTGACTAAAAAGTACACAATATTAGGAGGAAAAGGAATCTTCAAAAATTATTTCATTTTAAGTATATTCCAGAAAATGACTCCTAGGAAGTCAATCAAGTCAAAATTAGCAGAAGGATCAAGCATCTCTAGCCTCTTTCTTCTTAAAATGACACGAGTCTTAATTAAAACAAAAAATGAGTCTAATAATTCCAAAGCACATCTCTTAAATGTCTCTCTATACATAGTTCAATACAACACAATATTACTGCTATGTTAAAGGTTAATGGACACACTCATTTTGCTTACTTCCTTATTTGCAGATTCATAAATATAATTCTGAGTTTCTTGAGGAGACCGTCAAATAAGGAAGTAGTAGCCCATTCTTAATTCAAGTTCTTTGAAAATTAACAGTCTAAGTTTTACAGAATCTTAATTTTTTAACTATCTGGACCAAGAATAGTTAGATAATCCTGCTGAGGCAGAGGAGTTTTAGTTCTGTTTTAAATTTTTGCTTGGAAAAGCAATTTATGCCTAAGATTTTTAAAAATGCAACAGGCACAATGCAGTATAAGTCTGTCTCCTACCTCTACCACTCGGTTCCTCTCTCTTCCTAGAGATAACCACTAATACCAGTTCCTTATATACCCTTCCTGTTGTATTTTCCAGAATTAAAATGGCCTTGTGAGTTTTTCTAATTGTCAACTGAAATCGTCTCACTCACATGTTAGTAAGCATTTCTATGCACAAGAGTATGCTTATCTGTACGTACAGAATGCTACACAAACATGCTAGTTTGCAATCTGATCTGTATGTGTATGTGTGCATACACACTTAACAACAGGCTGTAGGCATCTTCTATGGTGAAAAATAACAGATTAAAATAGTCATTTCTAATGAATGGATAATGCATTCTACTCAGTTTAGGTATCATAATTAATTTTTAACAACTTCTTTATTGATGAGCATTTAAATTGTTCTTAAATTTTTCTACACAATCATTTTTGTGAATTTATAGTTATTTTCTTAGAATAAATCCCTGGGAAAATTATGTTATGCTAGCTATCAAAAGATGTACTTCACTTTCAATGTGATATATATCACCCACTATCTCCTAGAAAGATAGCAATTTATATTTCTACCAACACTATGTGAGTATCCAGATGCCACATTCACAGACCCCAGCTCTCATAGGTGACCCATGGTCAATAAAAAGAGAGGAAACCTTACCTAGTTCAAATCATGATTTTAGGGTCAATGGAGGAAAACTGCCTAAAAAATTATTATTCATTCAATCAAATTATAGAATTTACAACCAAGACAATAGGGGAATATAAAGATAGTGATGATGATGGTAATAATAACAGTAGTAAAAGTAATGACTGTGTCCCAGGAACCATCACAAGCTCTTTTCTCATTTAACTCTCCAGTTCTTTAAGGTGTAATGAGAGTTGGTGTATTCGGGATTTTTCAATTTTTTTGAGTGAGGCTATGAATTTCCCCCTTAGGACGGCCTTTGCTGTATCCCATAGGTTTTGGATCGATGTATCTTCATTCTCACTGGTTTCCATGAAGTGTTTCAGTTCTTCTTTGATTTCTTGGTTGATCCACATATTCCTGAGTAGGCTTGTCTTTAGCTTCCAAGTGTTTCATTTTCTCCTGAACTTTTTATGGTGATTGAGTTCCAGTTTCACGGCATTGTGGTCAGAGAATATGCAGGGAATAATTTAACTCTCAAAACAAGTGAAAACGAGTATTTTTCTCAAGGAGAGATTAACCACTCACTGGATATTTACTTATACTAGGCAGTAACCTAAATACCGATACATTACTTCATTTAATTTCCCTAAATCCTTGCAAATAATTCTGACAATGTAAATATTAATTCTCCCATTTTACAAGATCAGGTAAATTATCTAAGGTCTTATGCACAGCTGGGTGGAAGTTTGCAACCTTTCAGATATCATAAGAAATGCACAAAAACAAGTTAATATGTACCAGAGAATAAAATCACTGACTGTCGGAGTGCCTGGGTAGCTCAGTTGGTTAAGTGTTCAACTCTTGGTTTCAGCTCAGGTCATGATCTTGCTCCAGTCATGAGATGCAGCCCTATGCTGGGCGCTGTGCTCAGTCTGCTTCAGATATTCTCTCTCCCTCTCCCTCTGCCCTTTCCTCTGCTTGCTCTCTCATACAGATGTGATAGATAGATAGATAGATAGATAGACAGACAGACAGATAGATAGAATGAATCAGCTCCTGTCAAACACGTTCTTACCCTGGCTTCTCCAGACTCGCAAGTTTTTACCATGTTTTGAAGAACATCAATCAGTTGGCATAATAGTACTCCATTATCAAGTTCTTCCAATAATCTTTCTGCCTTAACATCAATACCTAAAAACATATTTCAAAGTTAAGATTCTACTAGAAACAGTAAACTCAAATATGGTTAAAATTTAATTAATTGTAATTAGATTATAGCTGAAACCAAAGACAAATATTACAGCAGACTCGGTTTCGCTCTTAGAAGTTATAGTTAAAACAGATAATGCAAAATTAAGTGAAAGGCAACTGAAACAAAAATACCTGTGATGTAGAAGAAAAAATAAAATGACATTTTATTTCATTTCTTTAAAACCAGAATGTTTTATATTTCAATATTAACTGTAAAGATTAAGTTTTGATTCACTGCACATTACTTCTGCTTGCACAAGAAAAAGATTCTCCACAACTAACATGGACTTTGTTGTGATTTTAAAATTAAAGATAACAAACACCCAGGGAATACCGACTTTTTGCCTCTAAAATCCCCTCTTTAGAACGATTATTACATAATAAGCTCTTCAAAATTATCCAAATCATCAAACTGACATGAGATAATTAGAGTATAGAGTGTTTTTAATTATCTTGGGAAGGCCACAGGTAAAATTCTGTATTTAAAAGAGAGAGTTTTTCTGGGGAGAAAGTTCAGAGCACTCCAAGGCTCTAAGTGATAAAGAAATATGAAGCCAGATATTCTCCAAGCTGACACTTCCTCCTAGGTTTCACATGCCTCTGCCCCTCAATCCCTCAAAAGTAGCAATCATTTTAATTATAATGTGTATTACCCTCAGAATCTCATGCCTTATATGAGATGGGGGGGCGCATCGGTAATAGAGACCCCAAATTACACCTATATACTTAAAAAAAAAAAAGGTCTTAACATTGACATTGAAAATGTTCGTTATTCAAAGATTACTATACACCTCTTCTATTAAGCCTCAAACTTTCTTACTATCCAAGTCCTAAGGTTTAGGGTGAACTGGAATTATCTCCCCAACTAGAATATAGGCTTGTGAGAATAAGAGTATCAAATACTCCATTCACTAAAGTATCCTCAGCCTCTGGAACAATCACTCCTTGACAAAGAGTAAGATTCTCAATAAATATTTAGTAAATAAAAAATGACAATTTTGAGTATCTTTTCAAGCCTTACCTAATAAACCAGATAGCCAGATTGACAGATCTTCTTGCATGGGCAACAGGGTGGCTTCATGCCTCACAGCTATCCACTCATCATACTGATATACATCAGCCAAACCTGGCCCATGTCTAGGGGTCAGAGGACTCCGTGGACTTAGAGGCAGGTCTTCTCCAAACCACACCTAAAGAAAACACCAACCAAATGGATGCAACCTTTTTAAAAGTTAATGCAACCCATACTTATACTTAAATGATGAATTATAGACCATATATAACATACTCATGTATAAAACCGCAGCAGTTCACAGAAAGGTTATAAACTAGAAGTAAACTATTAATCCACAAACTCGAGACGTTTTCAATATTCAATACTGTGACAAATATAAATGAATACTTAATCAATGAATGGATTCTACTATCAAGCTATAGGATAAAAGTCAACAAGTAATATTTTTCCTTCATTTATTAGCTAAGTTTCCTTCATTTATTAGCTAATAAATTACTTGAACCACAGTTTCAACCTCTCACCTACAGAATCAGTCAATGTTACCTGCCTCACGAAATACATCTTTGTAGCACCTAGCATTGGGCCTAAGAACATTTGTTATATAATGGATAAATTAATGAATAAATGGCATTTTATAACTTCTGGTAATAATACAGTGTTATCTTAAAAAAAAAAAATTCCAAATAATCTGGTATGTCACCTGATTTTTTCAAGGCCCACAATCTAAGAATGGTTTTTACATGCTGTTATATAAGTACCTATGTAATAGCCTCAATTTTGCCTACTTACTTGCAAAGCCAAGAATATTTACTACTTGGCCAGTCCCTGGTTGGGAATAAAAATTGACCTAAATATAATATCAAACCAACACTTGCAAAATTTTGAAATACAATTAGATATGCTTTAGTATAAGAGTATTTGGAGAAAAGACTTTAATTTCTCAATTCAGGAAGGGGTATTCGAGCCCAAGTGAAGTGATGAGGGATCCTTACTGAAGGGAAGCCTGAAATGGAGGATCAGAACTTGAGTGAGATGGGAAAGTATCCACACATGGGGACAGCCTTGTGCACAGTATCAGACCCTGAGTAGGATGAGGAAGGTGCCCCAAGGGAGGATGAGAAACATCCCAGTCCAGGATGTCAGAGCCCAAGTAAGCAGAGAAAAACATCAACTCAGGGAGGGGGTTTCAGCAACAATGGGAGATTGTTACATTCACAGAGATTTACCAAATGGAAGCCAGGTTTCTCACTGCCAAAGAAGAGAGGTACACCTCTTTTATGAAATGAGAGAAAACTAGAATGAGTCCTATGGTGACTGGAATATCTTTTATCAGAAAGCAAAGAAGGGCTCAAAGAATGATAGGGACAAAAGGACATAGAAGTCAGAATGAAGGGGGCGCCTGGGTGGCTCAGTGGGTTAAAGCCTCCGCCTTCGGCTCAGGTCATGACCTCAGGGCCCTTGGATCAGGCCAGGCATAGGGCTCTCTGCTCAGCAGGAAGCCTGTTTCCTCCTCTCTCTGCCTACTTGTGATATCTCTCTCTCTCTCTCTGTCAAATAAATAAATAAATCAATCAATAAAAATTCTTGGAAAAAAAAAGAAGTCAGAATGAAGGGACTTCGACTGGTTAAATCAAGAGCAAGTTGAGCATCAAACAATAATAAAAAATAGATTTTTAACACATCTGATAAAATAGAAAAGTATTAGTTCATATAGATATAAATATATGAATAAACTGGGATTTTGATGAAGAATGAGATTTTTATATAGTTTCAAAGTACTTCCCCAAAAAATACTATTACAAAGGGAAGAAAGAACAATTTTACAGCAGAGAAACCTGACAGATGGCAACTTAACTAAGCAACAAAGGTAAACACAATCAATAATGGGACAAATCAGAATCACATTCCACCTGAAAGGATGCAATGAGAAAACACAGTATCCGTCTGTGATATTCCTGCCAAAATGCATAACCTGAATCTAATCATAAGAATACAACAGGCAAATCCAAACTGAGAGACATCCTACAAAATAAATGGTCTATAATATCCAAAAGTGTCAAGGTCATTAAAGAAAGCAAAGATACAGTTCTAGACAGATTAAGGGACATGACAACTAAATGCGGCATGTAATTCTGAACTGGGCATTATGGGAACAACTGACAATATTTGAATGTAGTCTGAGTATTAGGTGGCAATACTGTACCAATGCTAATGTCCTGGTTCCAATTATTTCATTGCAGTTGTGTAGGACGATGCCCTTATTTGCGAAAAATACACACTAAAGTATTCAGAGGTAATGGGGCATTAGACTGGCAACTTTTCTCAAATGGTTCAGCAAATAAATATCTCTGTTCTACACTTAACAGCTACTTTGTAGGTTTGTGATTACTTTAAAATAAAGGTTCTTGGTGGTGCCTGAGTGGCTCAGTTGGTTAAGCAACTGCCTTTGGCTCAGGTCATGATCCTGGAGACCCAGGATCCAGACCCACAGCGGGCTCCCTGCTTCTCCCTCTCTCACTCCCCCTGCTTCTGTTCCCTCTCTAGCTGTGTTTCTCTCTGTCAAAATAAATAAATATCTTTAAAAATAAATGAATAAAATAAAATAAAGGTTCTTTAAGTAAAAAAAAAAGTATGCATATAGCTAATACCAAGAGAAAATATTCCCTTCTTGATTTTTAAATGTAGATCATTTTCCCCCTAAAATATATTAAACTTATTGAGATGTATGTAAGGCAAGTCTTAATTCACTAAATAAAAATCCGTAACACCATTGTTAATCCAGACAAACTCTAGAGAAAACAAACAAACAAAAAGAGTTGTTTCCAAGTTCCTGTGAGGAGAAACAAACACATTTAAAAAAATCCCAAAGAAAGCAAAGAAAGAACATGACTACATAAAGAGGCAAGCAGAAGTAGTGAAACTCAATAAAAATATCAAACGATTAAAAATAAATAAATAAATAAATAAATAAATAAATAAATAAATAAATATTTGAGGGCCATTATTTCAGGAACTAAGGGTAGAGATTAGGGAATGAACTCCTAAATATATGAAATGATCTTTTAAAGGTTTAGGAAAAAGACAAGATGTCTTTTATTTCTCTGAATTCTCTTAAAATTATTTCAAAGGGAATATAGCAAAGATTTACTATCTAAATCTTCCTTTCATAAGCATGTCTTATTTCTGTTAGCACATGGTATTCAGTTAAATATCTGTTGAATAATTGAGGACATTAGCAAATGACTCTGCACCATCAAAATCAAGATGTATCTTACAACAGAAAGTATTTTTTAGCCAATAGAATGTTATTTGTCTTTTAACCAATTGGCTAAGCTAAAAAAGGGCAGAACAATGCAAATGTTTGTCAAAGAAGAATGTGATACTGTTAGAAGGGTGATTTTGGAAAAAATCGTGTGTGAAAATGGAGAGGCTAACATTAACAGAAGCCATTCTGATTTCTTGCCATGTTAGGGAAAAAAGAGTACTTGGATTCTCCCACTCTTGCCTAAAAAAAGACTATAATAACCTGGACTACCCAAGAGCATATTAATGCTGTTAAAAGTTAGATGTTAATAACAAAACCTACATGTATAAATGTTGTCCTCAAACATGTGAAAGCTGTCATATTGCAAAGATTCTTAATCCACAGGCAATCTGGAGAGGAACTTGAATATGTACATAAACTTAACTTACAATTAGGCAAACTTTTATGCCTATATACAAATGGGCCTTTTCTCAGTTCATAGTTTTTTGTCAGATTCTCAAAGGGGACTATGTATGACCCAAAAGAGATCAGGAACAATTGTTCATTGATTTTTTTTTAGACTGCATGTTTATTTACTAATCAGATGAATGATATTAAAAAAAAGAACAAGGAAGATCTTAATGTATTAAATTAATAAGAAATCAGTTGATAAACTATCTACTGGATGTCTCCTCTCTACAAGACACTTATAAATAACTACATAACTATCTAATATATAATTAGCAGAGAAAGAGATGAAAATCCTACAAAGTTTTCACACTCATAAGGGAGAGAAGCAAAAACGTCTGTGACTAGATGTCAAGAGTACTCTTAGAGAAGAGTTAATAAAGATGGATCTACAGACTCTATTAGAGAGGATTTCATAGAACTATAAAAACAAAATATGAAGAAAGTCACCAAGTTAAGAAAATATTAATTGCATTAGGGTAGAATGAGAAAAATATGGTCAATGTGGCAATTCTAAAAAGTACCCTATAAAGAATCAAGAAAATATAATTAACATGAAACTGATGACACTTCTGAGACTTTGATAAAAAGAGGACAAATAGGAATAATCAGATAAAAAATAGTTTTGAGTACTAAAGGAGTTTTGAACATAGTGGGGATTTGAGAGGACCCAAAGAGCAAGCATAAAACCTTTTGGGAGGCTGCCATGGACTCCCAAGTTCCAAAAGGAAAAGAGTACAATAGATCTCTTTATTAATATAGTTGCACAGCACACATAGGAGGGAGTATAAGCAGGACCGTATTCAGAATTGTTGTTAACATCTGATAAATAAATCATCATTAGTCTTCACCACTGTCATCTTAATAAGCTTTCTTTCAAAAGAAAAAGAAACAAAGGAAGGAAGGGAAGAGAAGGGAAGGGAAAGGAAGGGAAATGAAAGGAAAGGAAGGGAAAGGAAGGGAAAGGAGGAAGATTTTCATGATACAGGTATAATCTCCAGTTATGTATGCAGAGAGTTTTGTCATACCGATGATACAACCAAACTTCTGAAGTATCTACTATGCAACATACATTCTAGTAGGCACTTTGCTCATGTTCTCTCATCGATTCCATTGATTTCCTGAACGACCTCACCTTGGAGGTGAAGGTGCAGAGGTAAAAGAAAGTGCCAGAATCTCACAATCAGAGCCGCAGAACCAGAACCAGAAATGACTGATTCTGAAGTTCTCACTTTGCAAAGCAAATTTTATTACCAGCTGTTTGCATCTTTATAAGGTAGAATTTCAATGTGATTTTTATCTTTGAATTAAGATTCAAGCATATTCTAGTTATATCAAAAGTTATAATTTGTAATTTATAATTGTTTCCATTGAGAACGTTTTAATTTCAAATACACACTAAATTTGAAGGACAGGAAAACTATAAAATGTTCCAATTCTCTTTCCAGGATAGTAAGATGGATGCACCAATTCTAATGAATTTTTGACTCTTACAAATAATTTGTATAAGTGAAAACTTAAAATCTTTCCAGAACTAGAAAGTTAAAATATAGTAATTCCTGTTATTAAAATTTGATGCTTAAAAGAACTAGTACAGTAAAAACATTTTGGGGGGCGCCTGGGTGGCTCAGTTGGTTAAGCAACTGCCTTCGGCTCAGGTCATGATCCCGGAGACCCGGGATCGAGCCCCACATCGGGCTCCCTGCTCGGCAGGAAGCCTGCTTCTCCCTCTCTCACTCCCCCTGCTTGTGTTCCCTCTCTAGCTGTGTTTCTCTCTGTCAAATAAATAAAAATAAATAAATAAATAAATAAAATAAAATTAAAAAAAAAAAACATTTTGGGATAATTTTAGTATTCTAATTATTATAATTTTATATAATCTCATATAATTATTATCTTGTAATTTAAATACATATTTTCCTGGGGCGCCTGGGTGGCTCAGTCATTAAGCATCTGCCTTCGGCTCAGGTCATGATCCCGGAGTCCCAGGATGGAGCCAGGAATTGGGCTCCCTGCTTGGTGGGAAGCCTGCTTCTCCCTCTCTCACTCCTCAAGCTTGTGTTCCCTCTCTAGCTGTATTTCTCTCTGTCAAATAAATAAAAACTTTAAAAAATAACACATACATACATATATACATATATATTTTCCTAAGAAAAACACTTACTTGAGTTGCAGACTGCATGGTCATCTATATTGAAATGAAATTGTTTTTCTGAAAATAGAACAAAACATTAATATGCAAATAATGGTAGCTTTCCTTCTCCCCCAACCCCCAAATTACAAGGAATCTGCTTTAGTCTCCTATTTGACTGAAAACTTAAAACTTTTTCTTCTATTTAGAACAGTAGGACTTTAGGAGAATTCGATAATCACTCCTAGTTTCTCACTTACGTTAGTACTCCTCATTTAAAAGAGGAAAACGTGAAACAGTTTCTGGCCTAATGTCAAGGTAATTCTGGAAGCGTCTGGCTAGAAAAATAAAACTGACAATAAAACTTAGCACATATAAAATTTTCTCCTGTAAACATAATGGAAACTAACACAAACACCAACAACATAACCACTGATACAGAGGTCAAGTACCTCTCATCTGATTTTTATAAAGAGATCATATAAATTCATCTGGACTTTGCAGAAATTCACAAGCTTAGCCATTAGCTTCTTCTGTGAGACAACAAGGTAGTAAAGACAGACATCAACTTTATAAAACAATACTCAACGCCTTTCCATAGTAATTTTTCATAAGCTATTTTTCTCCATAAAGTACTAAAGACCAAGAAAAAAAAACAGCAATTTTAACTCCAAAGTACTATTTTTGAAATCTATAGAAAAAAATACAATTTTAATTAAATAGGCTAATACAATGTTAATACAATTTTAAATAAGTTAATACAATGTAATTATTTAATGTAATTTTAGAGAGAAAAAAGGTGAAGAACTTTAAAACACTCAGAATAAGAGACTAAAACCTAGGATTTTTGACTGCTGATAGCAGCATAACAGACTACTCTATTTTTTATTATAAACCACCATTAAAACATTTTAAAAAAAATTAAAATGGTCTATAATGCTACCAATTTCCAAGGAAAAGTTACTTTTTCCTCTATGTTATACCAAACATACCTCCTGCACAGTATCAACTACACATACCACTTTCCTTTCAGGAACGTTTCTTCTGGTATCAAAGTTGAACTTGAGTGAAATCTAGCTGAAAAGTCTAATATTACATCACATTTTCTTTGCAGAAAGGCAAAGGACAGTAGAATGTCCTTTTTGATGTCATTTTTCCTTCTCCCTACCATTGCAAAAGGCCAAAGTACAATTGAGCATTACTAATGAGCTTGTTATGCTTCCCACGAGCTAATTCAGTGGGGAATACATTTTCCTTTAGCATAAATAATCCTTTGTCCTCGACAAAGATCCACAGTAAGAAGCTTCCGAGACCATTTTTTAAAAATGCAGCAAAGAAGCTGCTCCCATTAAAATAAGGAGTCCCACATAATCAGACAAGAGCTTTAACAGTTGGAACTGCCAACCCAAAACAAAAGAAGGCCTAAATTATAAGGCGTGTGCAAATCAAGAACAGTGACATATTCACAAAGAAGCTATCACAAAAATGTTTAGTAGTTGCACTTTTTATGGAAAATCCAACAAAATTGGTTTTGTGACAGAAATGAAGAATTTGTACACAACCTTCAGTCACTTGAGCTTTAGCCGAAGAGTCTTTTATATATATATTTTTCGAAGCATTCTTGTATGTAATACAAAGAACTACTTTTAGGATGACAAAAATATAACCATCTGCATTACCTTTAAAAAGAAATTTTCTAATGAAATCGTACTAGATAGGCAATAATGTAACTTCATATATGAAAAACTATCATGTATGCAAATATATACTTTTATTGAGAAACTTCTATAAACTGATGAGATTGAATCAGTGAATCAATTAATTAATGAGTACTCATCATGCCCCAGAACGTGAGAGCCAGTTATTGATATTTTTTTACATTTACTATTCTTTTTCTAAACCATTTTTGTGTCCAAAGGCATTTAACCCCAACAGTAGCATCTATTCTACAGTAACCCCGACTCTGAGTCTGCACCACAACCACAATTCTTACCTCTCATTGATTTTGTTACCACTTATTTTCCTCTTTTCTATCCTTCCCTAAAAGTCTCAGTCTCTATTATTCTCACATAAACCAATTATGCTGAATCAGCAACACTTCATTTTTGGAGCTTTATCTTAATCAGCAAATTATTACCTTTATTTTGTTGTGCTTTTGTGTTTCTCTCTTTTGAGAGGAGCCTATTTCAATTCTTTGCCAACTTGAGGAAGCCTTTTCCCTTAGATTTGGGTGAAAAGACCTCTCATGTGACCAAACTATACTGTAACCCTGCTAAGAATCATTCACAAGACCAGGAGTTTATATAGAGATCTTAAAGGAAGAGTATCAAACTTTTAAAATCTGAGGAAAACAGAAACACAAAAGGCACTCACTCATCCATCTGAAACCTGAACAGGATTTGGACCTAATGCACACATCTCATTGAAAGAGGTTCAGTTATGAGGTCCACAAGATCATTTATGGTTAGCCTCTTCATACCAATTCAACTTCAGATCAGGATGGTGGAAAATGCCAACCTGTTGAATGATCCTTTCTCCCACAGCTGTAGGCTTTAAAACTGAGTACATTTTTATACCCCACCCACATTATAAGATATGATGGGAGATGGCATAGTGCATTCCTGGTACAAATCAGAGAGGAGGGAGGAAGTTTGGAAAAGAATGGCAAAAAAGCAAAGAAATAAGGTAAATTTTTTCAGAAAAATAATGACATTAACTGCCATCGGACTACATTTAGCACTTAGACAGCAGATTATTGCCAAAATACATAAACTGCAGGGATACAATAAATGCCAAAATTGAGATAGTGGGATAATGCTTACTGCTGAGGAGAGGGAAAAAGATGAGACAGGGAAGGAATGCACAGAAGCCTTTCAACTGCACTAGTAAGATTTTATTTCAAGATAAATGGTGAGAACACAGGTGTTATTATACTAGTCTATATGCCTTTATGTATATCAAAAACCATTTCATCATTTTTTAATGCTTAATTTAGAAAAACAACTGAAGATATGCTGATTCATTCCGGGTGGGGGGCGGGGACTTTCTTAGCTTTAAAATTTGGGGTTAAATATTTCCTAATTGCCTAATAGGGAAGATAGAAACGTTCTAGTCAGGGGCGCCTGGGTGGCTCAGTTGGTTAAGCGACTGCCTTTGGCTCAGGTCATGATCCCGGAGACCCGGGATCGAGCCCCACATCGGGCTCCCTGCTCAGCAGGAAGCCTGCTTCTCCCTCTCACTCTCCCCCTGCTTGTGTTCCCTCTCTTGCTGTGTTTCTCTCTGTCAAATAAATAAATAAATATTTTTTAAAAAATGTTATAGTCATACCAAAAATATTTCATTTTTTCAAATATGTACTAAAATAACACACTGGGGCGCCTGGGTGGCTCAGAGGGTTAAGCCTCTGCCTTTGGCTCAGGTCATGATCTCAGGATCCTGGGATCCAGACCCACATCAGGCTCTCTGCTCAGCAGGGAGCCTACTTCCCCCTCTTTCTCTGCCTACCTCTCTGCCTACTTGTGATCTCTCTTTCTCCATCAAAAAAATAAACAAAATATTTTAAAAAATAAAACAAAATAACACACCATAAAAGCCCCAACTCTGGTGGTAGAAAGTAGCAGACACAACTGGTTTGAATTCCAGGTCTGGCATATTAGCTATATGACCTTGGGGTGCTTAACTTTTCTGATTCTCAGTGTTCTCATCTGTAAAATGGGATACCATAACCTCTTTCATACGGTTATTATAACAATTAAATGAGATGATACACATGAAGTACCCAGCACATACCTACCACTTAACAAATAAGTTGGTATGATTAATATTATGATAAGACATAATTAAAGTTCATTTAATATAACTTATCAGATTAAAAAGAGATAAGGCTAATAATACCCAGAAATTATTATTATAATATGGGAAGCTTCTCTTACTAATAAATAAATAAAGTTATAAGTGAAAGCAAAAGCTTTAAAACAGCCATGTCATCATGAGGAGGATGCTCAAATATGAATTTGTAACTCACAGTTCTCTTGCTAGAATACAAGTCTTCAGGAATTTATCTAACATCAGCCTTTTGCTCCATTCAGCCTGTTTCCTCACTTTCCTCACTCAATTTTGTTCCCTTCTGTGGCTATATCACTGTGCAGTCTGTATGCTTTTCCATGGGGTGTACACTCATTCATTGACTGAACAAGCATTTACTCCTCCTCTCTAATGAACTAGCACCACAGCCAAGAGACACAGTAATGAATGAAACAGACGTGTGACTGCCCATATGGAACTAATATACCAGTCGGGAAATTTTTAAAAAGCAACCACACAAATGAATACACAGTGTTAAATCATGATAATTTTACTTTGAAGGGAAGAACAGGGAAGGAAACAGCAGGGGCCTACTTTAGACTTAGACTGAATGCTCAGAAAGGTTTTGCTGGAGGGAAAACATGAATTTGAAGAATGGCAGGAATTAGGGAATGAGACAAAGAGTTCTAAGTACAGAGAATAATTTTTGTGAAGACTGAGGAGAGAACATGGCACATTCCTAGAACTGAAAGAAGCAGGTATGGCTGCAGCAAGGATAATGTGTGGCTTAGGAAGGGGATGAAAAGTTAGACAGCAGCCCCGCCCCATCACACTAAGCCTCCTGAAGAAATTAGATTTTATTCTAGGTGCAGTAAGAAGCCATAGGAGAGCTTTAACCAAGGGAAAACCAATCTAATTCTGAGTTTCAAAAGAGCTCTTTGAAGGGGACAGAGGAACAAGGCATTGAAATAGTGATGTGTTTAAGAAAGAAAGGGGGAAAGAAACAGAAAAAAGAGTGGATAGAGATGTGGGGGAAAGAACCAGGAGAAATAATGAAAGTAGGAGACACAGAGAGGGTAGAAACACTGAGACTATATAGGAAAGCACACAGGAAAAGAGATGGAGAGGAGCCTGCAGAGGAAGAGTTAGGAAATCTACAGGACTGCAGTAGTTTGGTGACAAATGGTGACTGAGGTAGAACACCGACATTGTTTCCATTTGAGAGAAGTGGATGGAGTTGATATCCACGTCAGCAGAACCAAGACCTGATAATGGTTAAGACAAGGGGTGGAAGGGAGGGATGTAAGGGCAGAGTGAAATGTCAAGAATGACTCCCAGGGGGGCGCCTGGGTGGCTCAGTTGTTCAGCGTCTGCCTTCGGCTCAAGTCATGACCCCAGGGTGCCAGGATCAAGCCCCACATCGCACTTCCTGTCAGTGGGAGGCCTGCTTCTCCCACTCTCACTCCCCCTGCTTCTGTTCCTTTTCTAGCTATGTTTCTCTCTGTCCAATAAATAAATAAAATCTTTTTAAAAAATGACTCCCAGGTTTCTGGCTTAAGCAATTGAGCAAACACATAGTGGGAGCATTTATTGAGCTGAGGATGATGAGTGTGAACAAACTGAAGTAGGGAACTTAGTACTGATAGGTCAAAAGTGCTGTGTTTTGGTCATGTTTAATTTGAGAAGTCTTTAAAGATATCCAAGTGGAAGTGTTTGTCTGGCAGTTGGTAATACTAACCTAGAGCTGAGAAGAGGAGGTAGAAACTGTCGCAGATACTTGGGAGGTAAAGCCATTAAGAAGAATGAGATCATTCTCTCTTGAGAAAGAAATGGAGAAAGCAGTGATAAGGGCCTAAGAACAAGCCCTGAGGAAATCTAACATTTAGACATGAGAGAAGGAGTAGCAAAGGAGATGGAGAAAGAATAGCTGAAAAGATTCTTCATCGAGGCTTATAATTTGTCTGATTTACCTCCTCCCAGTAGCCCTTCCTGACTGGCCTGAATACTTCTGATTCTATCTTTAGCTCTTGAATTCACATAGCATTTCTCCAGTATCTTGGCTTTATACTGCTTCATACTATTTTGTGTTATTTCTGTGCATTGTTTTGCCAACTATATTGTAAGTTCCTAGATTGCTACTAGAAGCAGTATTGAAAGAAGTATTCAAGCCTAAAGTTTAAAAGTCTTTTTTAAAAATATTTTATTTGTTTATTTGACAGAGAGACGCACAGCTAGAGAGGGAACACAAGCAGGGGGAGTGAGAGAGGGAGAAGCAGGTCTCCTGCCAAGCAGGGAGCCCGATGTGGGTCTTAATCCCTGGACTCAGGGATCATGACCAGAACCAAAGGCAGACACTTAACGACCAGGCCACCCAGGTGCCCCAAGCCTAAAGTTTAGGAAACACTTTTGGTAGGATAAATATCAAAATCTTTAGGGAAAATTGGATTGTCTCCCTTTTCCACAGTGTTTCTGCTGTGGAACAAAATGTGAGAGCAACTCGGAACGAGCTACATTATAGACAAGTATCTACTGGGAGACCTTTTTGGGGGGGGCATTCTTTATTATTTTTATTTATTATGTAACATGAACTGATACATTATTTTGCCTCTCACCCAGCATGTCCAAGGTGGAATACGTGCAGTGGTTACTACTCAAAGTACCCGCGGGTCAAGTGAGATGTCTGATAATCAAAGGAATCGATAAGAAAAAACAAACAAACAAAAAACATGGTGTATAGGCAGTGGGTCCAAGTGAAAAGCATAGAATAGCTGTGGCAAGGGGCATGGATTCTAGAAACAATGAGCTACTCAGGAATCTGTGTGCCTCAGTGGCCTTATCACATCTTAAATAAACTCTTTTGTAGTAGACAGAATAATGGTTCCCCAAAATGTTTATATCCTAATCCCCAGAACCTGTGAATATGTTACCTTTGTGGGCAAAATGAGCATTGCAGATTGAGTAAATTAAAGAATTTGGGATGAGAGGTTATCTTGGTAAGTCAAATATAATCACAAGAGTCTTTGCCAAGGCCAAAATCCCTTATGAACATAGATGCAAAAATCCTCAACAAAACATTAGCAAACTGAATTCAACAATACATTAAAGGGATTATATACCAAGAGGGATTTACTTCAGGGATGCAAGGATGGTTCAAACCCACAAATCAATCATCATGATATAGCATGTTAACAAAATAAAAATCAAATGACCAGCTCAATAGATATAGAAATACTTTTAACAAAATTCAACATCAATTTATGAGACAAACTCTCAACACAGTGGGTATAAAGGGAACATAATCCAACATAATAAAGGCCATATTATGACAAGCCCACAGCTAACATCATATGATCAAAAGTTGAATATCTTTCCTCTAAGATCAAGAACAAGACATGGATGCCTACTCTCACTACTTTTATGCAATAGACTACTTGGCAGTCAAAGCCAAAACAATTAGACAAGAAAAAGAAAAGTATCCAAATTGGAAAGGAAGAAGTAAAACTGTCATTATTTGCACATTACATGATATTACATAAAAAACCCTAAAGACCACCAAAACACTCTTAGAACTAATAAATGAATTCAGTAAAGTTGCAGGTTTTAAAAATCAATGCATAGGGGCGCCTGGGTGGCTCAGTTGGTTAAGCGACTGCCTTC
>PITA01018233.1:0-41002 GCA_004023965.1 Spilogale gracilis | reverse complement strand
ATCACACCCTGGGTGGCCACCACTGATCCCAGAACCTGAGACCAGAACGCCATCACTTCCTGCCTCCATGCGGATCAATTTTTTTTCACCAACCAAAGCTATTTATTTAAGCCATCCTCTGCCATAAGCAAAGGATGGAAAATCAATTTTCTGGCCAAAAGGGGGAGAGGTGGAGAGGAGATGCAGAAAGGGAGGAGATGGGGGAGAGAATGGACGGAGGCAGAGAAGATGCAGGTGAAGAAATGGGACTGGGGAGCTAGAGGAGGAGCAGAATCTAGAAGTAGAATCTAGCCCCAGCTGCCCTTTCTGTGACCAGAGGCAAGTCACTTCACTTTGGGTCTACAACTCCGTTTGGACGGCTCCCTGACCAACGGCACAAGGTAGGAATAAAGCCAACTAACACCACAGATAGGACAGAGCACTGGTAAAGCTTAAAGATGGGTCACAAAAGTACAAGGGGGCACGTTCTCACTTCCTGATGGAGACCTCCAGGGGCATGTTTCTGTGTGTCCTGTGGGCACCTTCTCCCAAATCCCCACCCACACAGAGGTCATTTTGGAGGAAGCAACCGAAATCCACCCATCATCAAGCAAATCTCTGTGCTGTGGTTCCCCCCCAGCTCACTGTCACTCCTGAACCACGAGCCAGCCCTGGCCAGACCAGACGGCTGTCCGAGGCATTTGTCATTGAGGCCCACTGCATTTTATTAGCAATTTCCTCCTTTGTTAGCACTTTCACATTGCATATGAGCATTTGTTTTCGTTTCGTATTAGTATGCATCACAAACGGCTGATCCCATTAGCACTTTTCACATTGTATTAGAGAAAACAAATAATCGCTGGGTGTCCGGGTGCCTCTCTTGCAGCAAAGGATGGTCTTTTCATCTGCTGCTTTTCCTTTGCTGGGGCTCCAGCCCACCTCTCTCTGCAGAGCTACCTACAGCTAGGAGGAAACTCACAGCCTCAGAGGAAACGAAGCTGTCTGAGCGACTCCAGAGTGGGCATTTGCTCTCCCAAGCATTCCCATCCACTCATTCCCTCGTTCATTCATCTAGCTAGTATGTATTGAGCATGCACCTGTACCAGGACTCATGTTAAAAGCCTGAATATGGTGGGGAATAAGACTCTATGGGAAAAAAAGGTAAATAAATGTTCTTCCCCGGTTAGGGTATATGCACACAAATCGCAAGCAACTGTTTAAGCAGACTTTTTTTAGAGCACTCGATTGTGAACAAAATTGATATGCCGGTGTCGATGCCTTTGCCTTGATCTGTTCATTAAAGTGGGTCCTTTCAAGATCGTTAACAGGCAATGCTCTGTAGCTTAGCTAGTGTACCCGATTGAACATAAAAGAAAGAACCCGGCATTTTCAGTATGTATCGATATATAGGTCAAGATTTGCCTTATTTCTAATTTATTTGTCAACAGGGAAGGTATTTTTAGAATTCTGAAGTGTACATATGGAGCTATTTATAGCGTGCACACAAAATTTAAAGGTTTTTTGTATCTTAAAAAAAAAAAGTCCACTTCCTTCTATTTCCAGACTATTCTCAAGGTAAAACTGACCACTCCTCACTTATTAGGATCAGATACTGAAATTATCATAATTTCTGGGAAATGCCACATTTACCAGAACGACTTTTCAATACTAGGAATGGCTCTTAGAAACCAGACTTCCAGTCCTGAATACGTCATCTGCAGGTCGCCATGGCTCTATGGATGAAATATAAAGATCTGGGTGGGAGCGGCTTTGTATACTGTAAAGCTTTCTATAAATGTGAAGGACTGTGATTACAAATCATACTGACATCTCATGTCAGGGGAAAATGTAATGGATTTCAAGGAAATCTTCATCGTTCAGCGCAAAGAAAAACGGTTGCTGTTTGGTGAAGCCTATCACACACACAAAAAAGGTTTTCTAGATGTATAAATAAAATACATAGTAATTCAGAAGAAACATCGTATATTGAACTGTAATCAACACTATACTTTTTGAAATTGTGATAAGCCAAGACATAGGTTCTTTAAAAAAAAAATTTATGGGAAACTTCATCCCATTGAATGATTAGTACTCCTGAAGAGCTTTGTAAAGAAATCACTTATTACTTTAATGCAGCTCAAGGGAAAGAGAGGTCTGGCCCATAGAACTAATGAGGTTGGTGATGATGGTGAGGATGACAACAACCACAGTAGTGACGCTAATTGTGTAGAATGATCTGGACCCTGTTCTTCACCCCTCCCTGTATCTACACGCCTGCTATAAAACTTTGCAATTCCTCCCACAAAAGGGAGGGTGGATTTTTTTTTCCCTACTCCTTGCCTTTGGGTTCAATCCTGTGACTTGCTTTGGCCAGGGGTATTAGCAGACATGACACGGGAGGGGGGATCTGCAATGTGCTTCTGTGGTTGGGCACACCCTCTACGACTCTGTCATCGCCATGAGAAGAGCTGCCCCTGGGCAGCAGCTTCCCCTTCAGCCTGGGCCCCAGAATAAACACCTGCGGATCAGAGCCACCCCAGCCTGAAATGAAACAGATGTTTATTATTGTATGCCATCGAGCCTCTGTTAATGTTTGTTATGCAGCAGTAACTGACTGATACATCGTAGTGAGGGCAATGGTGATAATCACAAATTTATTTACTTATATTTATAGAGAGCTCATTTTGATACTACTGAGAAGACAGAAAGTATAAGGGCCCTGAATTGTGAGGTCTGAATTGGTTCAAATCAAGGCTGTGCAACTTACTGCATGATCCAGGCATTCAACCTCTTTTAATCTCTGTGTCCACATGTCTAAAATAATAGTTAATTTACAGCGTAGTCACGTAGAATGAATGAGGTGATGCCTCTTAGGTGCCTGGAAGAGAATAAGTGCTCAAAAAACAGGAAGGGAGGGAAGGAGGGAAGAAGAAAAAGAGTGGGGGAGGGGGGAGAGAGAAATAAAGAAAGAGAGGGAGAGGGAGGAGGGATAGAAGGAGGAAGGGTGGGAGGAAAGGAGAGGGAGAGAAGGACAGAGGGATGGAAACACACAGCGAGGGAGGAAGGGAAGTTCATGAAAACAGCAGGTTCACCGGGAAAGGGGGGGAGAAGGTTCACAGCTCACACCTCAGCCTCCTGAGTTCTTTTCACCCAGCCCACACTCTGAGCAGAGTGCCGTGCCATCCTCCCTGGGCCTCCCAAGGCGAGCAGCATCTCCAGGAGTACTGCGCCAGGTGTTCGATGCTTTCACAAGACCTCTTCCTTTTAAACCTGTTGCCACAGGAATAGAGCTCCGGTACTGGCGAAAGACTGGCAGAAAGAACGGGGGGAGGGGGGGTCCGCCCGCGTGTATTCTCACTGGGAAATTATCCCTAGCCTTTGATACATTAAAATTGAAGAGCTGTAAATGCCGGTTGTCATGGCGACATTTTGCATGCCGGCCTGCGATTGGCGGTGTGAGTTCACTTTCCTTTGGGTGTTGCAGCCTAATTAGCTGTTATTTTTGTCAGTGTGGAGGAAGAGCCCACACTTGAGGTTTTTGGCAGTGATCGCAGCCTCTGCGGACTCAGTTAATTTTCATAGACTACAAAGAGAGAAATGGCCGGGCCCCAGTCATATTTATAGTCTCAGGAAAGTTGCCAATGTTTAAGTAAGAGTCAGAGAAAACATGAGAGCACCCCCTTCAACTTTTCTCTTTGGCAATTTCAATTTCTCTAGCAGTCCCAAAACTTATTTGGGTCAGAGAAGGGATAACGGGCGGTGGTTAACCCACACCAAGGATCAGCCTTTGCTCGCAGCTCGCGCTGACCCTGCCGCCCGCAGCGCCCGTGTGCCCGCGGCGTTCAGGCTGCACGGTCATCCCACACGGGCCGCTACCGCACCAGGATAGAAGCGAGGCTAGCAGGGGCGTGGGAAGGCCGTCTTCTCTGCTTCTCCATCTCCACACACAACTAAGCCATCATTACGCCGGCCAACATGGTGGACCCTGCCAAGTCCCAAAGGACCTCCAGGAAAGGAACTCCATGTTGCCACAAGCCTGAAAACCAGAAAGCTAGCTTGCTGCAATTTAAACCAATTTGTTTTCAATTCTGATTTTTAGATGAGCTGAAGTTAACCTGTTACAAAATGAATTACTCAACTCCTGTTCTTTTTTTTTTTTTTTTTTTAACTCCCTGCCTTGCATTTTTGGAAACCAAAGACTCCCTTCTCCTCAGGAAAGAGGAAGGCAGATTTTGTGCTGCTAATAATCCAGGTTGTGTTCTTAGGAGAAACTAAGCTCTTCCTAAGAAGCCAGCTGTGAGAGCGGCACTTGTGCCGTGGGCTGAAGAATGTTGACGAATGCCTGAAATTAATCTGGGAAGAGAGGGAAAGTAGAAGAAATGGCGGAGGGGAGCCCAATGTACAAAAAAAGTGGTCTTGGAAGGTACAGTGGGCATTTATCAATGCTTTTTGACCATTCTGCTCCTTTGCATATTCTTCCTTTGTGGGGAAGGCTCTCTGCGTTATGGCAGAAGCTTCGGACTTTTTCCCAGTAGTCCCAGGGCACAGGCATGGGGACACACTCTGCCAATGGGCGGGGCCCGTGCAAGTCACCCGCCTCCCCGCTGTCAATCAGCAGGGCCCATGCAAGTGCCCCCTCCCCAACCCCCCCAAGACTTGGAAATGGAAGCTGGTTGGCGCAGGAATCCACTCTGAAGAGGCGGGGCAGCAGGAATGCTCTGCTTCCAGAGACAAGAAAGGCAGAGAATCTTCGAACAGCATTCCTTGCCCAGTGCCAGTGAGTGAGCCCGGGGTGTCCGGCCCGCGGCGGCCACCGTGGCAGCTCCCCCTGCCCAAGGCCGCAGTGTAATTTCAGGGATGCTTCTGAATCCATGGCCTCTACGCCAGGATCTCGGGACATCCCATGAGTGTGCATGACAAATACCCTAAATGTGTGCGTGTATGCACACGTGCTCACGTGTGTGGGCAGGGACGCGGGTGTCTGTGTCCGACACCGCTTACTGGGGGTGGGTAACAGAATAACACTGGCCCAAGGAATAATTTGGAGAGAGAATATGTATTAGTTTCTTCTCAAGAGGTCCCAGCCCTTACCCAGAAGATCACATACAGGATTTTCCTAGACACCATAACCAACACAGTGTTGCTGGGCCGCTATTATCTCAAACTAATAGTTAAATCAAATTTGGTAAAGCCTCATTTCTTAGAGAAAGAGATTTTCTGGCATCTGGGGAACATGAGTTTGGCCCTGAGGTGGGCTCAGTCATATGCTCCTTGTTCTAGACTTGGTGACTTGGCTGGCTGGCTCTGAACCTCTCCCAAGCATTTTGCACACTGTCCAGATCTATCAACTCAAGCACGGGGCAGATATTGCCGATGTGAGTGACACCGAAGGACAGCACTCCCTTGGATGTGAGAGCCCTGCCAGCATCGTCTCTCATCGGTCACGTGTGTATACACATCTTCCGGCTTCAGAGGGGGGCTGCTCATGTGTATCAGACACCACGGAGGCCGAGATGGAACCCACCCCTGTTTGCTTCCTTCCAAATGAGAAAAAAGACAGCAGATGAAGCCTCAGAGATCAGAGATCAGACTTGGCAGAAGGGAGACTCTACGCAGAACACCAGGAACAAGGGGGTAAGGCGAGGCCAGTGGTACACATAGGCTCAGTGAGATCCTGCCAAAGGCAAGGTAATCAACTCCTTGTCTCATTAAACTAAAAGGTGATTTCTGTGGCTGTTAGCTCAGAAGCCTAACTGATGCACAAGGGTTTGGCTGCCTGTGTTTGTAAATAAAGTTTTATTGGAACACATGCTCATTTATTTAAATTCTGTCTATAATTGCTCTTGCACTGCAATGGCGGAGGTAAACAGCTGTGACACTGACTGGTCCACAAAGCCTACAATACAGACAGACAGACAGAAAAGGTCTGCTCAACCTTGGTCTAGGGCACTGCTCCCCTACACGTGGTCTGGGGAACAGAACAGCCGCATCTGGGAGCTTACTGGAAATGGTGCAAATGGTCAGGGCCCACCCTAGACCTACTAAATCAGAATCTCTGGGTGTAGGGCCCGTGAACATGTGTTCTAGCAAGCTCTTGAAGAGATTCTAGTACACACTAATCCTTGAGGCACGCCATTCTAGAAAGCTTGTCCTTCATACTGCACAGAAATCTGTCTACTTGAAGAAGACAAGATACTTCTATTTCTCCCACTGAAACTCCCCAAAACAAGAATTCCTCCTTCCCTCAGGGGCCCTCGAGGGGTCTGAAGGCTCTCCTCATTCCCCAAGGTCTTTGTTCCTTGATAAAGAGACAACTCCTACGAAGGTTCAACCATCACCTGCGTCCTGGCTGGGAGGTGCTTCAGCTCATCAGTGTCTCTCTCACTGGCCACCTGAACTCTAAGCCATTAGGTGCTTCTGCAGGACCAACAGAAATGCACCCTCATGGGGTAAGCAAGAGTGCTTAAGTAACGTGACCTTGGAATCACGCAGGTAGATTTACACCCTGGCCTGGCCCCATTAGAGGCATGACCTTGGTCAACTTACTTAATCTCCCCGGCCCGTGAAGTAAGCAAAATAATTAAGAGCATCCGCCTCATGGGGCCATTAGGGGAGTTAAATGAGTTGATGCACAACCATCTAGCTCTTGATAAATGTCGAAAGAGTGATGTTATTATTAACCAGTGGCCCATCGCAAACATGTTACCCCTTCAGTCAGAGCTGTGTCACAGCAGTAGGGGGCCATCCGTCTTTGCACACACGTCTCTGTGCTCATCCCATCAGGAAGGGCATCGCCAGCTCTCCGTGTGACCACAAAAGCCTTTAGAATCCTCTCCATGGTTTAAGATTTTACAGTCATAATTTTATTCTGTTGCTTTTCCCTGGTTGTCATTCAGCACCTTCGGTTCCATGTGAGAGGGGGACAGTTTTGGGGTCCGTACTGTGTGCCCAGCACTGTGTTCAACACTGAGAACATGGAGATAGTCAAAAGGACTTCACTCTTGAGAATACCTTGGTATAGAGCAGTGTTTGGCGGACAAACCCTTTTTGTCCCCCAAACAAGGTCTTACGTAGAAATGTACTGAAAAGAAAGGTAGGAAATGGGAACAAAGCCAGGAGGGGGCTGGGCTTCACCCACTGAGCTTTCTCTAGATTCCAGTTTGTAATTGCCTCTGAAAGAGCCTGAGGAGTCCTCCCAGAGCTCCGGGTATCTGCAGAACAAAAACCAAACATCACTGGCCTGTGCGGAATGGGAAGGGGGAGTCAGATATGGCCATGCTTCTAAAGCATTTCTTCCTGTGTGTTCTCTCTCTCCTGAGGAGCGAAGAGAAATCATTCTGGTTCTTCTCTAATTCTGTGTTTTCATTTCTGAGCAAACCTCTTTCATTTTGGAAGCAAACCTTCCATCTCTCCCTCTTATTCCTGTTCCCTCCTGTGTCCCTCCTGAAATTACTCTCTCCCCCTCTCTTCTATGACCTCTAGAACCCAGGATATTTGGGAGGTAAAAACACATGTCAAGTGTCAAGAGACTGGACCCCAATTGTGCTGAGAGCGACCAGAGCCTTTCTCTTGCTCTCAGACCAGATCATTCGGGGCAAGAACTTCATCCAGACCTCCAATAGTAAGTGCATGACTCAGCCTGGCTGATCAGAGTACCGCATCCCCTGACCTCAGTGCCTGGTTTGATTTGGGGCAGGAGACACAATCCAAGCTGAGACTACTGAGAGAACAGCCGAAGCTTTTCTGCTGAGCTTGAGTGGTGAGGTTTAAAGCCCGGTCCTCCCAGAGCGTGGTGGAGGGAAAATGGGGCCCAGATGAGTGCACCTGTCTTTGGTGCTGCGGCATCTCATCTCACAGAGTGGAAAGCAGGTGGAGGAGGCCAGGGGACCTGACTGACCAGCTCTAAGGGAGTCCTGCACCTGGGTTTCATTTGGTCAAGCTCTGTGCCCTCATCTCTAAAAGGACACCCCTCTGTGACATTAGATCTTAGAGCTTAGTTGCAAAGAGGGTGGTCCCTGGTCAAGCACACCTCGTCTCTATTCCTGCGTCTGCCAATCACAAGCTGTTCACGTGACCTTAAACGTGTGACTTAGCCCCTGAGAGCCCCAGTTTTCTCCTCAGTAAATTGGGGATCCTAGCACTTTTGTCACTGATCGGCGTGAGAATTAACGAGGACATAAAGGTAATGTGCTTGATCCCGGTTCCTTGTATCTAGTAAATCTCATAAAATGTCTTTATCAGCTCAAACAAGCAAAACCAAGAGCAGATTTCCAGGTTTCCAGAAGACCATGAGTTTCCCATGGGCTCTGGAGGAGCGCTACAGTAGGGGAAGGGATGGGAAGCCAGTTTAGTCTCGCCGTTGGAAAGAAGAGGGAGGGGGAGCAGGCAGCGGTGACAGGGGTACAGAATGGGAAGAAATGGCTTAAGACTTAGTCTTCAAAGAGCTGCCACTCCTCGACAGTAGCCATTTCATGCTTGACAGTCAGCTCTGACAAGCGGGAAGTGGCCGATCTCTGCCGACGGCAGATAGTGTAGCTATCACATTATCATGCTATAAATTAACATTTCTCCCTGAAACTGGTACTGGGATGCGACTCAGATCAAGTCCCCCATTCCCTCCCCAGTCTCGCCTCATGGTTACTGCCCTCTGATTCTTACTGAGCAACCAATGAACCCCAAGCGGCCTTGACGGCATTTGTTGTCGGCAGGGATGTGGACGAAAGAGGACTCTGCTCATCCCCAAGTAATAACTCGAAACAAGGATGCTGCTCATGCCAGGGGCTGGCTCTTTGTTGTTGTCACTGTTGTTCCATTCTTGGTCATTATTATTGGTGTCTATTGTAGACTCAAGCGGTGCCTGAAATCACACCCCCTTTCATTTCTCCTCGGCTTTGAAGGGAACAGCTCTGCACACCCCACCAGTGGGGAGATGTTCTTCCTCTATCATTTTACGCTACATTACAACAGAAGTTGCATGACTCCAAAGGATGCTTTTGACTTTAAAGTTCTTGTGATCTATTTGTGCAATACACATGTTAAATTAGAAATTCATTTGTCACTCCCAGATAATCATGTTCAGAATGGCGCTTCCTGCATGAATCATTATCTTCGGCCTGGAGTTGTTCTACTGATGAATATGCATGAGCCCAGAGAGGGAGAAGAGAGATTTGCACAACCTGTTTCCCGGAGGAGCCTCGGATGGTTCAGCTCAGTGTTCTGAGTCTGAGCTGCCAGAGCCAAGCCCAGCGTCCACCTTGCCACCCACAGCTGGTCTGGTCTTCTCGGAACACCTGCCCCCCTCCACCGATGGTGAGTGCTCCATGGTAGCGGGGAGCCCACGCCAGCAGGGAAATGCTGCCACTTGTTCATTCATGAGCCGTCGACAGAGCAGAGGGTTGGAAGGCAGCAAAAATGCAAGCGGCCTCCCAGTGGCCTCCGGAAATCCCAGCTGGAGAACTGAGAAGCCATGAGAGGGGCTGGCTGACTCTGCCTCCAGGAAGTGAGAATTAGGAACAGGAGTCCACTAAAGAGCAATGAATTTCAGAGCGAGGGCAGGGCTGCGTGCTGGGGTGAGTAAAGGCGGCTCTTCCCCAAGGGGCCATCCAATGTCCAATAAAGGAAGGAGGAACATGCATCATGGCCAAGAGAGTACCCTCGAGGCCCCAGGGCAGCTTGGCCACGCCTGCAGGAAGTCGTGGCTTTCAGTCCCTTTCTCAGGATCTGGGTTTCAGACTCTGACACAGAACTCGTTCCCTGCCACTGAGTGTGGTTCTTCAGAAGAGCCCGTTCCATTTGGATGGGTTTCACAACCGATCCAAGTTTCTAGAAACTGAAGCTCTCTTGCATCATCTGTAGTGATGGAAGGAGGTCGTGTTGACGGATGTGCGGCTCTGACCGAGGCCCTGCACAGATGTGACACAACCACTCCTGATACTCTCCGCAGCCAGGGCACCCGCCGCCTTGGGAAGCATTGAGACAGTTAGGGCAGAAGCACAAAGAGAAGGGAGCAACTTCCCTCTTTTGATTTCCAAAATGGGCTCCCAGCACCCTTCATGAGACAACAGCCTCCCTTTCTCTTTGTGTAGATAGATCAACAGACTGATTAATCAATCGATACAGAGGTATTCGTGTCCTCCAAAGAAACAGAAACTAAACAGACTTCCTAAATAGAAGATATATCTGTAGCCATAGATATAGTTCCTAATGGTTTTGTTTCTCCAAAGAAATCTATTTTTCTTTCTCTTTCTCTGACAGAGAGGTTGATTAATTATAGGAATTGGCCCATGCGATTTTAGATGCCTAGGACTCCTACAATCCACCGCCTACAAGCTGAAGGCCTGGGAAAGCTGACCCTGTAATTCCGTCTGAGTCTCAAAGGCCAAGAACCAGGAGTGTGGATGTGGAAAGAGAGAACACGACAGATGTCCCAGCTCGAGCAGAGACAATAGATTCCCCTGCTCTGCCTTTTTCTTCTATTCAGGCCCTGGAGAGATTGGCTGTTCCCCAGCGGCATGGTGAGGGTGGTCCTTTCTACATTGTGGACTGATTTAAATGCTAATCTCTTCCAGAAACACGGGCACAGGCCGACCCAGACACAATGCTTTACCAGCCTTCTGGGCCTCCCTTAGCCCAGTCCTCTTGACACATAACATTAACCATCACAGTGGTCACTCTCCATGGACACTGGGACAGAATGAGTCACGGTCAAGGTCAAGATGAGACCAGAGCCCCACAATGAAGGCCAGAAAGGGCAGTGGACAGGACATGGGCAGAGACCACTTCTTGGCTTTGAAACACCTGACTTCTCTGAGCCCAGATATCACCTTCAAGAGGTGGAGGACCAGGTCCCAGAGAGAGGGCATAAACCACACCAAGAACGCTTTGAGTGCTGACTGATTCTTGGCCAAGACCGAGTTAACCTGAATCAATGGTACAAACCCAGTATCTTCTGCACACCTGTCCTAGATATCTGCCCACGCCTGTCACAGGAGTGGGGGCTTTGAGCACAACGAGACAGGTCATGGAAAGTGGAGGAAGTTACACAGAGCCCTTGCACATCCAAGGTCCTAGTGAGGAAATCCCACATCTCCTGCACATGGGGGCTGGCCCAGGGCTTCAGAGGATCCCAGAGCAGCATGATCCTACCAGGCAAGGCTGAGGGGGAGGGAGGTGTGGCCTGTCCACACTGCAGCCACTGCTTTCTCTAGCAACATGCAGGGCCAGACTGAGAAAAGGAACAGTGATGGTGCGTGGCATGTAAGAGTCTTACAGTACTTACTGGTCTGGAATGTTCTATTTTGTGTTTTCATTCTTCCATGGGAAGCCCTGAAATGGTACCCAGTACAATGGAAGGACAAGGGCAGAGGTGCTTAGGCTCTAAGACAGGAAGAAGTCCATTAGAACTATGACAGAAGGCTCTGCAGTGCTGTGGGAGCTCAGGGAAGGAGCAACTCCACCTGCCGAGTGGAAATGGGAGCACTTCGTGGCAGGAGAGGCATTCTAAATGACCCACATGCTGCATGTATCCTGGCTATTCGAAGTGTGGTCCCTGGACCATCAGCACTGGCATCACCTGGGAGCTCGTCAGAAATGCAAAGTCTCAGCTCCTACCTCAGATCCCCTGAATCAGATTCTGCATTTTAACAAGATGAATTATATGCAAAAGTGAAAGTGCGGGAAAAATAACAACCTGGCTCTCTACAATGAGATAAAGAGCCTGGACACTCTCGGGCCCCTGTGATCCCTCTGTGGTCCCGCAGGAAAGAGCTGAAAGGCCACCAGCCCAGCCTTCTCAGGGCTCCCAGAGCCGGACTTGTGTCATGACCTTTCCAGAACATAATCGAACTAACAGTCCCCAGAGGCACCAATGCACAAACTGTGAAAATCAGATTTTCCTTTAAATCAAGCCTTACAAAGTGTTTAAAATAGACTTAGAAATGCCACAGAATCCCACCTGCTAAGAGAGACGAAACAACACAGAGCCACAGAAGAACCTGTCACAGGGAGAAAGGGGTCCAAACCAAGAGACAGAGAGAGAAGGAGAGAGCGAGGCATCGGGGGTGGGAGGAAGCGGCAGCAACAGGGAGTGAGGGGGAAGGAGGATGGGAGATGGAGACAGAGACAGAAAGAGGTCAGAGTCAGAAGGCAAATAAGAGAGGAGAGGAAGAAGCAAACAGCCAAGAGACCTCATTCCACGGGCCCTGCTCACTGGCGCTGCCTGGAGCCAATCCCCGGGAGAAACCTCCGCTGGACCAGAACCCAAGGCTCTTGCTGGGGCCTTAGCTCACTTTCTAGGATGTCCTCACCACTTCCAGCTGTGGCCATCATGCCCACCCAGCGGGTGCCCTTCTCGAACATTCCTTGCTCTCTCACCCCGTGCCTTCCTTGCGCTGAGCCACAGCCTGGCCTGCCCTTCCTGCTTATCCTGGGCAACTGCCCCATTCCGGTCCCAATCCCAGCACCCATCCCGACTCACTTCACACAGATTAAATGGATCCGGGCATTAGGCATTTCCTGATGATTTCCTGTCGGGCCCCGCCAACCATCCCCAGCATAGGCTCTTCCCTACCTGTGTATCTCCTTTATCAGACCGTGAGCTGTGTCAGGACAAGGGGTGACGTCTCATTCAGTTCTACACACTTTGTCACAGGGCTGGCCCTCAGTAAATGTTGGAAGAATCATTTTATTTTTTCTGAGAGATACTGAATGCAAAGATATTGATACAAAAATAGTATCATAGCCCCAACGGCAATGTTCCATAGGGTAAATGAGTAGAAGGCCACAATCTACAGCCTGCAAAACTAGTATGCGATTAAATACATCCCTGTTCACCATGGCCATGCCAGTGACAGACATCACTAATCAATCAGGGCACTCCTTCCCCGCAAGCTTGAGCATGACCTCAGAACCTCTCCCTATACCACTATAACCCAGACACACATGGCCAATGACTAGAGGTAGCTTACTGATTTCAGAACCAATAAAATGGATTCTGTTGGGCAAAAACAACATTTTTACGTGCTGTAACCATTCCTGAACAAACACAAAGGTACATGTTTATATTACTAATAACATTTATTGATGGTTCCGTGAAGTGCTCTCTAGACACTATCTCATTAACCCTGAAACAACCTCATGAGTTTGCTACTATGACTACCCCCAATTTACAGATGAGAAAACTGAGTTTCAGAACGACTAAGCGGTTGCCCTACGTCAGTAACGGGAATGAAAATTTAAAGCCTCATTTGTCTGACCTCAAGATCAATGTTCTTAACAATTATGCTATAGTGCACAGAAATCTTCATGGGGAAAACAAGTCATGTCATCAACTTTCATCTCTTCTTTTTTTTTTTTAAGATTTGTTCATTTATTTTAGAGAGAGAGCTAGGGGTTGGGGGGAGGGCCAGAGGGAGAGAGAGAATCTCAAGCAGACTCCCCACAGAGCATGGAGCCCAACGCAGGGCTTGATCTCAAGACCCTGAGATCACAACTTGAGCCGAAACCAAGATTTGGGTGCTTAACCAGCTCAGCTGCCCAGGGCCCCTTGTGTTGTCAGCTTTAGCAAAACAGGGTAGAGAGCCACATGCAGTCATCCCCTCTGCATGTCTCCATCCTTGAAACAGGGTATGAGGTTGTGCCCACTTTATAAATCCGTCGTCCTACCAGTTATCATTTCCTGAGCCTCGCCACGGGCCCGGCGTGGTGCTGCCCTCACAGGAACCACCTCCCCTCATCCTCAGCATCAGCCTCTGGGAAACACTAACTCTCAGATGCCAAAACAGAGAGGATTCCAAGCCTGCTCCAGACGGCACAGCTGGGAAGATACAGGATTTGAACTCGGGCCATTCGCCTCCACACCCTGCACCCCTAATCCCCCACGTGGTGCCTCCAGGTGCTCCTGGCACGGCTCTCGCCCTCACATGGCCACAAACATGCAGGGAAAAGATATTCCACAGCGCATGCAAACTAGAGTTTATTTTTACTTCCTGGTAAAATTGTTCCCCAGCACTGACTGACTTAGCAAAATGTGGGGTTCCTTGGATCTCGTCTCGTTGCTTTAGTTAAACTAATCGCCATTCTTCGCCTATAATTTTCAAATTCCCATTTTCCACTTCAGATCCACCACGTCCGGCTACGCTGACAAGGAGACGAGCTCGCGGTCGCTGCTCAGCGGGCCTCTTCCATCTGGCATTCTCTCTCCACCTGCCTGACGGCGGGAGCCATCACAGCCTGGCAACGTAGGCTCTGTGGTTCCTTGCCATTTAGTTTCATAAAGCTGCAGCCTTCTCCCCCAGTGGGAATACCCTAGTTTTGTTCTTTCCAGAGGGACTCAGCTGGCCAGGGGAGGAAGCTGGAGCTGCAGAGGTGGGAATCTGGAGTGTGGGAGGACAATCCTGCCTTTGCGAGAATTTGCAGGGAGAAGACTCGGGCTCCTGGAGTGCTGCCAGACAACAGATGCGTCATGTATAAGGTTTCCAAATAAGGACACACGGATGTGCCTTCTCCCCTAAGCTGCCGGAAGAGCAGCCAATTGCCTCTTAGGCACTGCTGATCTTGTGCAGAGGCACTAGACAGACCAGCTAGGTCCAATTCCAGCTTTGCTCTTTCTCAGCTGTGTGACCTTGGAAAGGCTAGCCAACCTCTCCAGGCATCACGTTTCTCAGCGGTGAAACAGGGATAAAGAGGTGACAGTCACGTAAAAGACTTACACCAGTTTCTGCCAGGTTGAAAACTCTGTGTGTTAGTTATAAATATGACACATATGGATACACCAATTCAATGGAATGTATCAAAAGTGTAGACACTGAAGGATCGAGGAGACAGGCAGGCTCCAGGGAAAGAAACAGGGACTCCCCTCTATCATGGCCGCTTCGGAAGGGAGTCCTCCTCCTCCCTCCCTTTCCTTACACTCATACCTTGCGTTGAATGACAACGACGGGTGATAAGAGTATGTCCAGTCACGTCTTCCTATTAATGTCCATTTTATTTTATTTTTAAAGATTTTATTTACTTATTTGTTGGAGAGAGAGAGCGAGCTTGCACAAGTAGGGGGAGAAGCAGGTTCCCCACACTAAGCAAGGTGCCTGATGTGGGACTGGATCCCAGGACCCCGGGATCATGACCTGAGCTGAGGGCAGTCACTTAAGGAACTGAGCCACCCAGGGGTCTCTTAATGTCTGTTTTATAGCCTGCAATGTTCCAGGCACGGGATGGGCAAGCGCACGCAGCCCTCCCTCTCCCTGACAAGCACACAGGATGCATATTATCATTTCCTCTCGCTGAGGAGGTGTGAGGAAGTTAAGGGCTGTGCCAGGGGCACAGGGCAAACAACGGAACGAGGATTCAAACCCGGTTCTGTCTGGTTCCACCACCCCCCCGCTTGGCAGGCACTCACTCTCCTAGTTTAGGTTTCCCTGAAAGCAGAGCCTGAGACACAGGCATGGAGGCAGGTAATATGTTTGCAAAGCAACTCAGGAGCCAGGAGTAAGAGATGGGGGAGAGACAGAGACGGAGAGATGGAGAGACAGAGAGATGGAGAAGGGAAGGCCAGCAAGAGTGTTCTGCGGAGCTGTCACCCCGGCAGGCAGGCGGGGTGCCGTTCTGCAAAGCCCTTCCATGGACCCACGTAGCCTATGCCTCAGAGTCATCCGGGAAGGACAGGACCCCGGACCCTGTGCGGGCGCCCAGACACCCCCGCCGCACACAGCCAGGTAACCTCTGCTCAGGTGCCAAGCCGCGTGACCATAGGACATCTGGAGTGTCCCGCTGTCGTGAGCCCCACAGGGCGTGCATGCAGCCGTCCCCCTCCGAAAGCAGGTGAGCCCTGGGCACAAAAGCATCTGTGACCAGCCCCTTCTCGCACAGCCTCATTGGATCCTTGGACACACGGTCCCTAGAGGAGTCTGAGCTTCCGGAGGGGAAGGGGCCGCCACGGAGAGAATGTTGGCATGCCCTCAAAACCCACATGTTGAAACCTAACCCCCAGCATGACAGGCTTGGGTGAGGCTTTGGGGAGCAAGTGAGGTCACATGAGTGGGCTTCTCATGAATGGGGTAAGTGCCCTGATAAAAGGGACCCCACTGAGCCCCAGAGCCGCCGTCATAGGAGCACCATATGAGAAGGTGGGCGTCTCAGACCCAGCAAGGGAGCCCTCCCCAGACACCGCATCTGCCAGCACCTTGATCTCAAGTATACTTTTCACTTCCAGCTTCCAGAACTGTGAGAAACAAATGTCTGCTGTTTATCAACCGCTCAGTCTGTGGTGTTCTTTTCCGACAGCCCGGATGGACGAAGACGGCTACATGCGTTGTGCGTCCCCCCTCTCACAACACCCAGGATGGAAACAGGTGAGGCATTATCACCTAAAATCTTCAACTGAGAAGTAAAGGAGTCTAGATAACACACTTTCCTCTTGGGTTAAACAGCCTGGTTTCGGATTCAGGTTTACCATCTACTAGAACTGTAACTTGGGGCAGGTTATTTTCACATTCTGCATTTCCTCTTTCCTCATCTGTCTGTTCTTTTAACAATCAATGACCACGGAGCCCCGATGTATGCCCAGCTCATTCTCAGCACCAGAGATACAGCAGTGAAAAAAATGGACTAAATATCTCCTGCTAAAATCTCCACTCTCACTGACCTCACTTTCTACTGGGTGAAGACAGACAACACACAGGAAAAAAATAGGAAAAATGCTTGCTAGAGAAGAGGCTGTAGATGAAAGCCTACAGGGAGATAGGAACATGTAGGGCAGGTGGGAATGGGGCAGGGGACAATCTGTGTTAGGGTGATAAAGAACAACCTCTCTAAAAGGAGGCATCTGAATACAGATCTACCAGGGATGGGGGAGGAAGTATGTGGCTCTCCGACAGGAGGGCTTTCCAATGGCAAAAACAGCAAGTGCAAAGGGCCTGGGGCAGGAATCTGCCTGGCATGTTCCAGGAATGTCAGGAAGGCTGTGTGGCTGAACTGGATGGAGCAGGGGGTGTAGACGGGGAATGAAATCTGACAGGAAAGGTGGAGAGTGGCAGGTTGGAGCCTCTGGATTTCACCGGAGTGGGATGTGAAGCTGTAAGAGGGTTTTGAGTAGAGAAGAGATGTGATGTGTCTTATATTTTTATAACATCATTCTGGCTGTTAAGAATAGACTTGTGGGGGCAAGGGCAGAAACAGGGAGAGCAGTCAGGAGGCCACACGGTAATGAGGGTGAAATGTGACAGGGGCTGGGGCTAGGGTATATCTATGGGGGCGACAGGAAATGATGGACTTCCTAAAATGTGCATAATGTTTTCCAGCCCTGAGACACATTATCCTTACCATCTCCCATTTCTACAAAGAACAGGAAGCTGAGTGCCTGTCCAAGGTCAGGTAGCTAATCCATGGTCAGACCAAGCTGAGGACACAAGTATCCTAAGTTGGTTACTTAGCTATTTCCCCTAATCCAATGACCCTTCTGCTGCATTTCTATTGGATTCTATCATCTGTGAAGACCTCACCTCTTGAGAACAGTGTTTCCCACATGTTCTCTACCACCAGGCCCCTGTTTCCAAAGCCAGTCAGGACTTGAGAATGAAAATGTTCCTGGTAGATCGGAGACCAAAAGAAAAAGGGGGAGAAGGAGAAGCAGAGAGAGGGAGAAGCCACTGAAAATTCCAGGTCTTTGCAGGCAGGGATCAATTCTTTAGGTTATATTTTTCCCCTCAGAGTGGAAACTTAATTAAAAGTGTGACTTGATTCAAACAGGGGTATGGAGGATGTGACACTTTAAAAATATCCCAGTGTTGGGCTTGGCAATGATCCTGAGAAAATGCCTTCCCGAGACTGGAGACATCTGCATCCAGGATGATATGCAGGGAGACCGGCAAGAAGGAATTACACCAGCAAATAGGTTACAACGTAAAATGGCAGCAAACCTTCCTTATCCAGCCCTGACCGCCCAGGAGCTCCAGGCTCGCCTACGGGGTGTGCGGACCTACCTCAGGGCTTCAACAGAGAATCAGCATTTCAAACCTCTAAGTCCGGAGCAAGCCCCCACTTCCCACCACCCCAACCTGTTCCTTCTGATGCCTTTCCAGCTCAGCGAACACCACCACCACCCACTCAGCACCGCAAGCCAAGGGCCTAGCACTTAACCTTGCTTTCGGTTTCTCCCTCCCCTTAAGATTCAGTGTCTCTTAAGTGCCGCCTGCTCTGCTTCCACATGTTTCTCATTCCTTTTGCCTCACACCCACCAATGAAAGCCTAGGTGTCCCCATCTCCAATCGACCTGACAGCCAGTGTGAGCTGTTTAAGTCATGACGTATACACCTGAACAGGTGTTCCCCTTGTCTCAGTGTGTTCGATGGCTTTGTGGCCTTCTCAGAACAAAAGATCACTTAAAATCTATGAGACCGAGATGCTTACTTCTCTCATCTCTGCCTCCGCAGGGATTATCTCCCCTTCTCGGAGCCTTCCCATGCCACTTGGTCTGTCTTCTGATCCCTGAATGCATGAAGCCCTTCTCCCTCCTGTGGGCTTCGCCGATGCTGTTCCCTCTGCCTATAGTGCTTTCAGGTCAAGCAGCCTTAGGATGGGTTTCTTCTCCCCTTCACGCTTTCAGCTCCAATACACACTCTTCCTTGGATGGACTTTCTCTCAGGACTGTATCTCAGAGTTTCTCAACCTCAGCACTGCTGACATTTGGGGCCAAATCATTCTGTGTGCTGAATGCTGTCCTGAGAGTTGTAGGATATTTACTGGCATCCCTGGCCTCTACCCACTAGAGGCCCTTGGCCCATCCCTTGAAGTTATGACCAAAACTGTCTCAATACACTGCCAGATGTCCCCTGGAGAGGACCTACAGTTAAGAACTTTTTCCCATTTAAAATTTCTCCTAACAACCTACACTTTATGTTTTAGCCCTTTTGGCTTTATTTCCCCCACACACATTCTGTATTCTCTGCAGTTACTTTTTGTGTTATTGTGTTATCATGTTGCCTTCAGGAACGTGATCTCTGTAAGCACAAGAATTTTGACTGTGTTCCTTGTAGTAAAATCCCCCGAACCCAGGAGAGTTTCAATAAATATCCAATAAATATTCACTGACTGATTAGGAGTCAATATTCATTAAAATGCTTCCATGAGCCAAGTTCTGTGCTAAGCAGTATTCCTGTGTTAGCTCATTAAATGCAGCTGATAATACTATTATCCCCATTTTGCAGGATGGAAAAGTGAGATTCAGAGAGATCGAGTCATGAAGTAAGGGACAGAACCAGGATCCAATCCTTGAGTACATTTAAGTGCTGAGCTATAGGCAGTGCCTCCAAATCTCCATGGACCAAAATACCAATGACACCATCTTCCAAAGTACAGGCTCTGACTTGTTCTTGACTCTTCTTCCTTCCAGCCTTTCTGGGTCCTACCAGCCCTTCAGTCCTCTGAACTGGACTTCACAGATGCTACTACGTTCAGCCCCTCCTCTCTACCTTGTTGCCACTGGATTTACCAAGGACCTCCTCAACCCACGCCCGGTTCTAGACCCCGCTTCCTAAGTCTGGTCTCTCCCCTGCTACCCTCTGCCCACTTGCCCACTTCTATGTGGCAATGCATTTGCGTGTCCCATCAGCTTGGGTTATGCTCTGGTTTTGAAAATCCACTGGCTTCCTAATACCTACAAGATAAAGTCCAAGCTATTCACTGTGCCCCTGGGGAGGTGATTTGATGTCTCTGAACTTCAGTTCCCTGTCTGTGAAAATGGGAATATGAAAATAAGCTTTTCAGAGAGTTTTTAGGATTCAGTGGGATAAGGCATGTGATACGTTATAATGGATGGTTGATGGTGTTGGTTTCCTAGTGAATCCCCTAATTATCCTTCAAATTGCAGTTCAAAGGCCTCTGACACTGTCAGGTCTCTCACCCCTCCCCCAAACTTTCTCTGGCAGAGCTGATGGCTCATTGTCTGGGGTCTCAGACCTCTACCCCAGCATTAACCTGTTGTGTCTTCCAACACTGTGCTATTACTACTTGTTCAGGTCTAAGGGCAAGGATTGACATCCCTGTACAAAGGATGGGTGAGCACAGAGTATGTGCTCCCTAAATGACTATTTTGGAAGTAGGGAGATTGTAACACAATTCTAGAGTCACAAAATATTGGGAGTCAATGTTGACTCTTCCCCAAATTTGCTGCACAATTGATATTTCCTTTCTGGACCTTGGTTTTCTTCATCTCCTAAGAAAGAGAGGTAGTCACAATGCTGTAAAACTAAGTCAACCACAAGAAAAATCTGGGAAGACCACAAATACATGGAGACCAAATAACAAACTACGGAGCATAAATGGGTTAACCAGGAGATCAAAGGAGAAATTTTAAAAAAATACATAGAAACAAATGAAAATGAAAATGAAAATGAAAATACCATGGTTCAAAATCTTTGGGATGGAATAAAAGCAGTTCTAAGAGGTAAGTTCATAGCAATACAGGCTGACCTCAAGTACAAAAATCTCAAAAACACAACCTAACTTACACCTAAAGTAGCTAGAAACAGAACAACAAACAAAACCTAAAATCAGCAGAAGGAAGGAAATAATAAAGATTAGAGCACCAATAAATGATACAGAAACTAAAAAAAAAAACAAAACAAAAAACACACACAACAGAACAGATCAACGAAACTAGGAGCTGGTTCTTTGAAAAAGAAAAAACAAAATTGATAAATCTTTAACCAGAACTATCAAGAAAAAAGAGAAAGAACTCAACCAAAATCACAACTGAAAGAGGAGAAGTAAAAACTAACACAACTGAAATACAAACAATAATAAAAATATTATGAAAAACTATGTGCCAACAAATTGGACAACCTGGAAGAAATGGATAAATTCTTAGAATCATATAAACTACGAAAACTGAAACAGGAAGAAATAGAAAATGTGAACAGACTGATAACCAGCAAAGAAGTTGAATCAGTAATAAAATATCTCCCAACAAAGAAAAGCCCAGGATCAGAGAGTTTCACAGCAAAAGTCTACAGAACATTTAAAGAAGAGTTAATACCTAATCTTCTCAAACTATTTCAAAAAATAGAAGAGGAAGGAAAACTTCCAATTCACTATATGACTCCAACATTAACCTGATACCAAAAGCAGATAAAGAACTAGAAAGGGAACTAGAGGCCAATATCCCTCATGAACACAGATGCAAAAATCCTCAACTAAATACTATCAAACTGAATCCAGCAATATATATATATCATTCACCACGATCAAGTAGGGTTTCTTCCTGGTTTGTAAGGGTGGTTCAATATTTGCTAATCAATCAATGTTTACACCACATCAATAAGAGAAGGGATAAGAACCATATGGTCATTTCTAAAGATTTTTTTTTTTTTTTTTTAATTTGACAGAGAGAAACACAGCCAGAGAGGGAACACAAGCAGGGGGAGTGAGAGAGGGAGAAGCAGGCTTCCTGCTGAGCAGGAAGCCCGATGTGGGGCTCGATCCCGGGTCTCCGGGATCATGACCTGGGCCGAAGGCAGTGGCTTAACCAACTGAGCCACCCAGGCGCCGCCCATATGGTCATTTCAACAGACACAGAAAGTATATGACAAAGTACAACATCTATTCATGACAAAAACCCTAAAAAGCTAAGAGCTTTTCCCCTAAGGTCAGGAATAAGACAAGGATGTCCACTCTCACCACTTTTATTCAACATAGCATTGGAAGTCCTAGCCACAGCAAACAGACAACAAAAAGAAATAAAAGGTATCCAAATCAGTAATGAAGAAGTAAAACTTATATTATTTGTAGATGACATGATATTATGTATAGAAAGCCCAAAAGACTCTACCAAATATCTACTGGAACTGATAAACAAATTCAGTAAAGTCACAGGATACAAAATCAGTGGACAGAAATCTGTTGCATTTCTATACAGCAATACTGAAACAGCAGAAAGAGAAATTAGGAAAACAATCCCATTTATAATTTCACCAAATATTAAAATATTAAAATTTAATATTAAAATATTAGGAATAAACCTAACCAAAGAGATAAAAGATGGTACTCTGAAATCTATTATATACTGGTGGAAGAAAATGAAGACAACACAGAGAAATGGAAAGACATTCCATGCTCATGGATGGGAAGAACAAATAAAATGTCTACACTACCCAAGGCAATCTACAGATTTAATGCAATCCCTATAAAAATATCAACAACACTTTTCACAGAACTAGAACATACAACCTAAAAATTGTTTGGAACCACAAAGACCCCATACAGCCAAAGCAATCTTGAAAAAGAAAAGTAAAGCTGGAAGTGTCACAATTCTGGACTTCAAGCTGTATTACAGAGCTGTAGTAATAGAAGCAGTATGTTACTGACACAAAAACAGACACACAGATCAATGGAACAGAACAGAAAACCAGGAAATGAACCCACAACTATATGGTCAATTAATCTCCGACAAAGCAGGAAAGAATACACAATGGGAAAAAGACGGTCTCTTCAACAAACGGTATTGGGAAAACTGCACATCTACATGCAAAACAATAAAACTGGACTACTTTCTTATAATATACATAAAAATAAGCTCAAAATGGATGTGAGACCTAAAGATGAGACAGGGAACTATAAAAATCCTAGAAGAGAACACAAGTAGTAACCTCTTTTGACATCAGCCATAACAGCTTTTTTCTAGGTAGGTCTCCTAATGCAAGGGGAACAAAAGTCAAAATAAACTATTGGGACAGCAAATAAAAAGCTCCTGCACAGTGACAGAAGCGATCAACAAAACTAAAAGGCAACTTATGAAATGAGAGAAGATACTTGCAAGTGACATATCTGATAAAGGGTTAGTATCCAAAATATATAAAGAATTTATAATACTCAATATCCAAAACCAAATACTCCAGTTAAAAAATGGATAGAAGGTATGAATAGGTATTTCTCCAAAGAAGACACCCAGGTGGCCAACAGACACATGGAAAGATGCTTAACATCACTCACCATCAGGGAAATGCGAATCAAAACTACAATGAGTTACCACCTCACACCCGTCAGAAAGGCTAAAAAACAACAGGAGTTGGTGAGGATGTTGAGAAAGGAGAACTCTTTTACATTGTTGGTGGGAATGTAAACTGCTGCAGCCATTGTGGAAAATGGTATGGAGCTTCCTCAAAAAGTTAAAAATAGGTTCACTGTACTATTCAGCAATCACACTACTGGGTATTTACCCAAACCATACAAGAACACTCCCTCAAAGGGATATATGCATTCCTATATTTACAGCAGCATTATTTACAACAGCCAAGATATGAAAGCAGCCCAAGTATCCTTGGCTACATGAATGTGTATAGATGATGTGGTATAGATATGCAATGGAATATTATTCAGTCATCAAAAAGACTGAAGTCTTTCCATTTGCAACCACATGGATGGAGCTCAAGAGGATTATGTTAAGTGAAATAAATCAGTTAGAGAAAGACAAATATACAATTTCACTCATGTGTAGAATCTGAGAAACAAAGAAATGAGTAAAGGGGGCAAAAAGAAAGAGAGACAGGTCAGGAAACAGTCTTAACTATAAGGAATACACTTATGGTCACCAGAGGGGAGGTGGGTGGGGGATGGGTGAAATAGGTGATGGGGATTGAGGAGGACACTTGTCCTGATGAGCACCGGGTGCAGGACGAAGTGTTGAATCACTATATTGTACACCCGAAACTAATATAACACTGACTGTAAACTAACTGGAATTAAAATAAAAACTACAAACATAAACAAATTACAGAGAAAAAAAATAAAAATAGAGATAGTTATACCTTCCTCAATGGATATAATTAGATAATTAATATAAAGTATCTAGCATAGGCCTAGTACATGAATAGCACTCAATCAATGGCATGCCATTATTATTACCCACATTTATTAATTACTGTCTTCAAGTAAATAAGGATCTACTTTGGGGATTAGGGAAACTCAAATTTTGACACTTGGAGCAATCTGGAAGTAGAATAAAGCACTGTGGAAAATGAGCCTAACTAAGGCCCAAATCAATAGCTGCTATATATTGGTAAGGAAGAGGTCTGGAGACATCAGGAAAGACTTCCTGGAAGAGGTGGCATGATAGTCTCCAAAGATGGTCACCACCAATTCCTTCCCCACCCCATATATATATATATATATATATATATATATATATATATATATATATATATATATATATGTTGCTCCACTCATCAAGAGATGAAATCCATTTCTTCTACCAATGAAATTTGGCTGGCCTGGCCACTTATCAAGAGAATGAAAGCAGAAGTGATACTGTGAGACTTCTGGAACCAGCCCTCAGGAGGCCTGGCAGCTCCTACTGTGGGTCTTAGAAGCACCATGCGCGACATGAAGATGCTCAGACTAGGCATGAATGAGGAGAGCAGGTAAAGGAGTCACTGAGGCCCCAGAACTGTGAGGGAAGCTTCCTGAACCTTCCATCCCAGCCCAGGCAGCCAAGAAAGTAGCTGGGGGAGAGACAACAGCCAATACCTCATGGAGTCAAAGAATCACCATGCTGAACCCGCCCCAATTCTGAACCTACAGAGGCATGAAAAATAATAAATCATTGGCTGAAGCCATTAAGTTTGGTGATTATTTGTGAAAAAGAAATAGCTAAAATAAACAGGTGGAAATCGGAATACAGGCTAGCCTGGTGAGAAAGGCCTTCCAAGGAGGAAATGCAATGTAATAGATCAATCCTATCGGTTGCCTGAGGTGTATCTCCCAAACCATCAACCCACTTGCACTCACCCGCTACACTCCAGCCATGCTGAACTTCTCTGGGGTTCTTTCAACTACCAGCCTCAACACCTGCTCCCTGATCCTCTCCAGATCACCTGTTGGGTCTCAAATGTTGCTTCCTTGGGGAAGGCTCCCTTTGCCACATCCATAATTCCAGCACATGTCACAGTGTTGTTCCTGTTGATCTAAGGACCTATTTTTCCATTGTGATAAGTAATTAACTAATGGAAGGAAGGGAAAGCACTTACTGTAGAATGCAAACTAATTAATGAAGAAGGAATAACAGAACTAGGAAATTACTGTTTGCAACTATTGAGTAAAGCTGATCCAGGCACAAATCATCAACAGATGCTCACAGGAATGCGTGAGAGCTTGACGAGGTACAGGAGATTTGCACAGCCTCTGAGTATATGCCCTAAAACTATTTATTAATTACAAAGACACAGAAGTAATTTTACAGTGGAGAAAGCTGGCACATGTCACTTTAATCGAGTGATCAGAGTTAATTCCACGAGTGATGACACAAATCGATATCATACACTTACTGAACAATTACTGAGATGGACACAACATCACTTGTGTAACGATCTGGCAAACATGTGAAACCTGAGTCTAATCAGGAGGCATCTGATGACCCCAAATTTATGTGCCTTCTTACACTTTCCCGAACATGTCAATATCCTGAGCAACAAAGACTAAGGAAGCATTCCAGATTCAAGGAGACTAGCAATACATGAAAACCAAAGGCAATGCATGATCCTGGATTGAATCTTAGGCCCGAAAAAATATGTTAGTAGAACATCTGTAAAATTTTCAATAAATTATCTATAGGTTAGATAATCATACTGATGAATGTTGAATTTCTTCTGATTTTGATCACGATATTGTGGTTACTGAAGAGATGGTTCTCCGCAAACACGGCCTGAGCGTAGCGTGGTAAGTGGGGCATGATCATGAAATTGATGTCATGTCGTTAAAAAAAAAATAACAAAAAAAAACAAATGTGGGAAATTATTACCAGTTGGTGAGACAAATACTGGATGATCTCACTTCTATGTGGAATCTAGAACAAAAACAGAAACAAACCAAACTCTTAGATCAGACTTTGGGTTACCAAAGGCAGCGGGGATGGGGGTGGGGGTGGGGAATAGTTGAAGGAAAGGGATCAAAAGACACAAACTTCCAATTGGACTGTGATGGCCAAAAGGATGACTACAGCTGATTTGTAGGATTTATGGGAAAGCTGTTAAGAGGAAATTCTAAGAGTTCTCATCCACAAAACATCAAACCATCAGGCTGTATGCTTTAAACTTTTACTGTGTTGTATGTCAATTACTTCTCAAAGTAACCAGGAAAAAAAAAAAACAGTTGGCAAATATGGTTGCAGAGTATACAAAATTTGTACGGGTATTGCGATGTACCTAGAAGTCTGAAAGTATTACAGAATGAAAAGCTGGAAAAATGAAATGAAATAGCAGATGTCTGGGGAATGAAATACAATGTGATAGGACCTTACCTCCATCAGATTGGCTGAAATGAAAATGATGGGCGATTACCAAACACGATTAAGGATGTATTGACGCTGAAACTTACCTACATCGTTAGAGGGACTGTAAGTTGTTCAGAAAATTATGTGGCAGTGTCTGCTGGAGTCGAACCAATCCATACCCTATGACTAAGCACTTTCACTCTAAATTATAGACCCCATATATATGCAAATTATATTTTAAAATATGCACTAGAATGTATCATAGCATGGCTATACTTCATAGCCTGAAACTGGAAACTCCAATATGATGTGGCATATTCTCAAAATGGAACACTACGGGGCAATGAAAAATGAATTATTTCTACCCACAAAGACAGAGAATGTCACAAAAATAGGAACCAAGATAAATTAGACAAAAATAGTTCATCTTTTAGGATTCCATTTATATGAAGTTCAAAAACAGGCAAAAATGAACCTAGGTTGTTAGAAGCCAGGGCAGTGGTTTTCCGTTTGGGGAGACACTTAGTGGCAAGAAGTAAACTGAAACTGCTTCTGGAATTCTGCTAATGCTTTGTTGATCTGGGGGCTAATTATGTAGATGCATCACTTTTTGAAAACTCGTTGAATTTTACCTTCATGATTCAGGCATTTTTCTGAATGTAGGTCACTTTTCAATAAAATGTTTACATCAACAAAGAAAACAGGATGATTTTAATATTGCATGAGTCTGTTCTGGGCACTGTTGTTGTAAGTGCTTTTCATGGATTAAATGAGACTGGCAAATCATGGAATATTCTCTATCAGGGAGAGGCCACTGCCCCACGCCCTTCATTTTTGCAAGTGGAGACACTGAGGTCCAGAATGGTTAAGCAACTCCCAGAGGGTCGCACAGCAAGTGGCTGATCAGAACTCAAGGGCAGGTGGTCCGGCAGCCTACAGAGTCTGCATTCCTGGTGCTGTGTGCCACCGTGCCTTAACAGTGCAGAGAGATGGACAGAGGATCTTCATTTCTTCATCAAAAGACCTCCCACGTCAACCCAGGATGTTAGGAATTAAGCAAATAAGCTAAAAGAGTCAGAGGCTCTAGTAATAAAGATGGAGAGAGGGATACAGCGCCAACCTGAATTGTGATGAGGCTGATCTTAATGCCACTTCTCAGTCCTTATTTGCAAAATTAAGAAGCACCTCAACTATAAAAGGCAGGGTGGATACCAATGAGATAAGATAGTTGAAGAAGTGCTAATGATCCAATTAAAAAATGGAATGCAGCTCTGTGATCCTCGTTCCAATTACCATAGATTCTGAGCCCTGTGATATACTCACTGCAGCAAGAGAAAGTGTAGGGAGAAAATGAAGGGTTTGGTTTTTGCCTTCTTCTACCTGCGGCAATAATTTTTTTTGAATTATTAATCTGTGATTTCTTTGCTGTATGTCTGGTGTTCCATCCCAAAGAGGTGTCAGGGATTTCTGCTGAGCAGAATGGTGCAGGCTTTTCCATCCATGAATCTTTTCGTATTCTGTTCAAGTTTAAAATGGGCTTGGACTCACCAAAATCAGGGGAGGGGGAAGTTGGAAGAGAGAATGAGGGGTTCCCTGCAGAGACAGGAAGGGGAGGGTGAAGATGGAGAATGAGTGTCCCTTAAAGAGTGTGAACCTTGTCTGTCTGTAGGACCAGCACCCAGGCAAAGCTGAACTCAGAAGAACAAAGTAGAAGGAACGCCTCTAGAAACTGGGCCCGGGGCTCAGAGGCCTTCTGCTCTACCAGAGGTCTTGGGCCACAAAGCTCAAAACAGAAGCAAAGATCCACAGACCATGGGAATTTCACCAATAGGTCCCCTATAAGTGCTCAACTCAACAAATATTAAATATATTCAAAGGGCAAGGAAGCTCAAAATTGACTGAAAAGTGTGTGTAAGTGTGTGTGTGTGTGTGTGTGTGTGTGTGTGTGTGTGTGTCTCCCAACCTAGCCATTTGAGGGCTTAGGGGAAGTAGAGCTGAAACAAGGAAAATAAAGAGTGATATTTCCTTCACACCTGAGCCTCGGGACTTAGATCATATCTCCCACATATGAAATGGGTGGAAACTACCCCATGTGGACTCCAAAGAGCATTTTGCATTGAGAAAAATCACTTGCATAGAAAGAACATTATCTCCTCTGCTCTTCCCGGTGCCTTCTTAATGATTCCCGAGGCCCCACTCCGCTGTGACAAGCAAGCCTGGCTTGGACGACACATTCCCTTTTCTTGACCTTGGGGTCCAATTGCTCATGAATCCCTGGTGTTAGTATTTCTGTCAGGCAGGGATGTTTAAGATGACTTCAAGATTTAACGAAATCAAATTATATATTCCAACCAAGAGTATCTCCCTCCTGTGAGTAAAGATTTGATTGAAACCGGTATGGTGACTGCTATTATCATGATACGTTATAAGCCAGGTGTGCCAACCAGGATATTTAAATTTACCTAGAAGCCACTATTAGTGCAAACAGGAGCAGCAGAGACCGTTCAAGTACAGAGCTGGGTAAAACAGGAGGATCATCATGGAAGCTAGAGCCATTAGCCCAGATGTGTAGAAGGCTTGCTGCGATGATAATTACACCTCATTAGCGCATCTGCGGAATGAGATCCCTTCTTCCAGCGGGAGAGGAAACTCCGCCCAGCGTAGGTGAACACACAGCATCGTGGCAGCCATAGAAAAGGGCTGTCGTCTGGGTACGACAGGGCTGCATAAGCCTGGTGTCAAAACCGGGGAGCAGAAGAGGAGGTCTGGATTAAAAATGAGGGGGGTTGGCAGGTACACAGGAGTATCTTTGCAAACCCCTGGCTCACGGGGAGTCAAGGAAGGGAAGGGACCAGGCTGCAGGGCAGAGCCTCCCTGACACTCTCTGGCTGATGTATTTGTGTGAATGATCTAACAAGCAGCCCAGCCTAGGGAGAGACAACATCTGGAGTTGAAATTGCAACATGAACCATGGATGGATTCAATTCAATGAATAAGCAGAGCCAGTTGGTGAGAAGTTATGGGCTTTGAGGGCAGTGGGACCATGTCGATAATGGGGTGGTTATATTCGGGTGCCCTGGGCAGGCAGGATTTGAGTCCAGGTATTTCATTTTCTGGTTCTGTGACCTTCGGTAGTGACTTCACCTCCCTGAACCTCTGGATCTTTACCTAAATCTGTCTCAAAACATGATGTGAGGATTCCATGCGATGTTCATGTCAAAGCACATGACGCTAATAGTACATACTCAAACATGTTATTATTCTTACCAAAAAGTGTGCAGGGCTGGGTGACGTAATGAGAAACATATATTTGGTCTCCCTCCAGCTCCTGACGGAGTTTCTAACTTCCTCAGAATGTCCTGGGTCATAGCAGCATCTTTTGCTCTAATGAGAAACTCTCCGTGGGTTCCTAGATGTGGGTTGGTCACCAGAAGGACCAAGCTTGGACCTTTCAGTCATCCCCCATCCATCCAGGGAGACAGAGTAAAGGATCGATCATGCTTCTGTGATAAAACCTCCATAAAAATGCTTAAACGATGGGCTTTGGAGAGCTTGCAGGTTGGAGAACACATCCACATGCTCAGAGGGGAGTGTACATCTCTCCACGGGGACAGAAGCTCCTATGCTCAGGACGTTTTCAGACCTCAGCCTTCATCTGACTATCTGTATCCTTTAGGATAGCCTTTGGAATAAACCAGCACATATATGTGAAAGGTTCCTCTGAGCTCTGTGAGCCACTGTACATAGGAGAAGGTCATAGAAACCTCTGAATTTTAGCCAACTGGTCAGAAGTACAGATAACACTCTGGGACAGTAACTGGCATCTGAGTTGGGGGGGGGGGGAGCAGTCTGTGGGACTGAGCCCTTAACCTTGACCTTGGGATCTGCTCTAACTTTGGGGGATGAGTGTCAGAAATGAATTGCAGAAGGGCGCTTGGCTAGCTCAGTTGGGACAGCATGTGACCCCTGATCTCAGGGTTGTGAGTTCAAGCCCCATGCTGGTACATACAGAGCTTACCCTGAAAAATAAATATGTAAAGCCATCACCTATTTTTTTAAAAAGTAAAGAGAGAATTGAGTGGTAGGATATGCGGTTGGTGTCTGGAGAGTTAGAGAATTTGGTGTGGTGGAAATGCCCCCACACACGTGGCGTCAGGAGTGTTCTGTGAGTAGAGAAAGAGTTTTCCCTGAGGGTACATTCTAGCCAGTCTGTGGCTCTGTGCATATGAAAAACACAAAGGGAAAAGTACAGATATGGAAAAGCAAATATAAATACCCCCCGAGTTTCCCAAAGGCTCATCAGGTTGAGGGACTAATGAGGTCAAGACCACTGATAATTCTTATTTCCCTGGCTCTCGACTTCAAATGTCAAACCCAGGACCTCCAGACCAGACTTAACATTTCACATGGTCCCTTGTGAAAACGGCTCTTTTGCCTTCTCCCTACAGTTCTCCATGAGGGAAGGTCAGAAACAAGGTCACGGGCCCAGGTGAGGGACAGACATTGCAACAGTAGATTAGGTTTACTGAACATTTAGTCTTTGTGGGGCAGTATGCTGAACCCCTGGGCATGTTGAACCGCACTTAACAATCACAGGAGGTTGGTTGGAACTGCCTCATTTTTTAGAAGTACAAAGCCCCCAAATTTAAGTAACTGGCCCAAAATCATACAGATAAGAAGTGGGACCAAGAGCGTCTGCCCCTAAAGCCAACAGTCTTTATGACTGTGTTGTTCTCCTGGGGGACCTTAAGTGTTAACCACCATCTCAATCGCCCCTTACAACTCACTCCCCACCATGGAAATCAACTCATTCAAATAGATGCCTGATGGGACGGGCCACAAGACATGCTCAGATGCTTTGAATCCAATTGGAAGCCAAAATTAGGCTCAAAATGAGCCACTACATCCCCTTGACGTAAATTAAGTCATTCATAAACAATTGAGAAATTGCAAATGAGCTGAGAGCCCAATGGCTTGCCCCAAATCCAAAAGATGCCATTAAAAAAAATTTTCAATAGACCTAGAGCAGTCTACTGGGTAGAGAGGCCATTAATATAAAACAAATAATGGTAGTGAGGTGGGTGAGAACAAGCTCATAAATTCTCACTTGCTTATTAAAGGAGGTATCTTTTGGACTCACATTCATAACGTATATGACTGCATATAGATGAATTATAAATGTATGTTTTCCTTAAATACCAAACACAGGCTGCTATTCTTCCCCGATGCAGGGAAAAAATGAAGTCATAAAAGAATGAATTAAGACCCTGTTTACTTTCCTATTATCAAAGAGAATACTTCATAGCTAGAGGGGAACTTAACGATTATCTAGTCCAACTCCCTCCTAACATGCATGAGAAAACTTCCAGTTCAGACCACACCAGGATTTCAAGTGATTTAAAATTCAAACACACTAGTGGCACACGAACACATTTTAACTTACTTTGTACCACTGACAGCTCTAATCAAGGTATGAGTCTTCTGTTCAAAGCCAACGACTGATTAGCCTTAATGATGAATGGACATAGAATCCTAATTCATATTGATTCCAGCTTCAGGCCTCTGCTGCTATTTCAGTCTTGAACTTGCACAATTATTATCCATATTACAAAGCACTATTGATTGTTTTCCATCTTCATCTGGAACACCAATTGGCCTATCTTTTGAGGATAGTATTTTTTTGAAGGTCATTTAAGACTATTATATATGCTGACTAATAGATAAACCAAATAAATATGGTCCAAGATGATGAAAGAAACCACAGACGCGTTTATCCCGGACCAGAAGAGCCACTGCTTCGTGTCCCAGGAGGCCATAAGATTGGAGCAGCTCCTTGTCCAACATGGCGCCCAAGCCATAGGGTAGCAGAGGCTAAGGGGACTGTCTGGGTGGACAGGAACGAGGGTCACCTTGCAGATCCTGATTGGGGCAGTATGGTATACAGAAAGCAGTTGGGAATTCTCAGTCTCCTGTGAAAGGCACATAAGTGTCTGTGAGAATCAGGAGACCAAAAATGTCCTCATGGTTGGGGGCCGAGGAGGCGACGCATGGACTGGATAGACCAGAGGCGATTACAGAACCACAGCCAGGATCCACAGAAACAAAGGGGAGGCCTGGCTATACTGAATGGTGACAAGAGATGATACTTCTCCCCGCAGGCTGGCATGTCCCAATACTAAGGCTTCACGTCACACCAGGAACTTCGGGTATGTCTGGTGAGAAGGACAGCAAGGAATGCAAGGACAAGAGAAGCTTGGGTCAACTGACTAGTATCCAGAAGGGACTGAATCTTAAGCGGGAAGAGACTTCACTTCCTCTAATGCAATTCTCCAGCACATGATGGAGGTGGATGCTTAAGAGTGAAACTAAATTAGGTTATGGGAAGATACAGTTCCATTTTCACCCATCTGAGTTTTCTGATTCTGAAAAGCCCTGCTGCATAAAATAAGTTCTTAATACCGTCTCTGGCTTAATAATATTTACCGTTACCGTTGTTGTTGTTGTTGTTGTTATCCTTATTATATTGTGATCTCCTGGAAGCAGGCACAGTATCCTTTGTTCCTGGAGCTCCAATGTTTCTCACAGAATATTCTCCTTAGTCCACATGGGTTGAACGAGCAAACAGGCAATGCTATCATTTGGAACCAGGCATCCAGGTTGATGAGTGACTGAGGAGAGGACTCCAGGATCAGGTGCTAGATGCACGGCTTGAATAAGGAAGTGAACTACTGTTGTGCTAAGCCACTGAGATTTCGGGGCTGCTCATTACCATGGCACAACCCAGCCCATCCTGACTGATTCCATCTCAACTGTGTAGTGTGTTTAAGAAGTACCTAGTCTGTGAAATTTCCTTTCAATTATATCTTTTATGAGTTTAATCTTCACTGTCTGTATTTTAGAGTCAATGAATCTAAAGCTCAATGATATTAAAGGATCTGTCTCGGGCCACATAGCCAATAAAACTGGACCATATGAGTTCAAAATCCTAGACTGCTGGATTTCCCCAAATTGTGCCCTTCTGGTACCTACTTCTCAGCTACACAGTTTACTTTGAATTTCACAGAGATAGCTACTAAATTTCTATTCATTTACAAGCCATCCTGAAGTAAGTGAGTTTGGGATCGAGTTACCAGGAAGGAGAGATGACAGCTGCAGACATCCAGAGTAAAAATGAAAAATCCTTACTTTAAAGTCTGGGTAAGTCATGGAGAATGAAGAGTGTTCTGCATCCCACTATGCTGAGATAGAATAAAAAAGAATGATACAAGTATTGGCAAAAATGTGGAGCGACTGGAACTCCCACCCACTGCTGGTGGGAGCACAAAACACTTGAGCCACTCTGGAAAATAATTTGGCAGTTTCCAATAAAATGAAATATACTCCTACTCCCATGGTCCTGCAGTTCCAGTCCGAGGACAACACTCAAGAGAAACAAGTCATTACGTCCACAAGAGGATCTGTACAAGAAAGTTCACAGAAGCTTGATTCATTATAGTTCCAAACTAGAAACAATGCAAGGAAAACAGATAAATGAGGTATGTTCAGATAATGTAACTCTAATCCTCAATAAAATAGAACAAAATATGGGAAAACATCACATGGGTGATTTTTAAAAACATTATGTTGAGCAAAAGAAGTCAGACATAAAAGACTGTTGTATGATTCAATGGATGTGACCAGCAAACACAAAGCTCCTGGCCAGTGATTGAAATCAGATGGCGGTTACATCCAAGGATGGGGAGACTAACTGGAAAAGGTCAAGGGATTTTTCTGAGATGAAGGAAATGTTCATGACTACATCTGGACGGTGGTGACGTTAAGGTGTGCACCTGTGCCTAAGTCCACCTAGTCATATACTAGATTTGCACATGTTACTGTATGTCAGCTATGTCTTGAAACATACAAAAATAATAAAAATTAATAGAGGGTGATAAAAAAAAATTGTGTCTGCATCTTAAAGACGGTGAGCAGGGCATGTGGGCCCCAGAACTTTGGGTGCCAAAACTCAGCAGCAGAGGGGAATGGCTCCAGAGTTCGAAGAGAGAAGATGTGATCCACTCTGGGATGACAGGTCCACGAGACTAGCGATGAGGATTCTGCAAGAGAATGAAGCCTTCAGGATGACTACCTGTGAGTGCAAGAAAGACTCCAGAGTCCTGGGGTGGATATTGGCGCTGGGTCTGTGGTTGCTGGAGGTGATGCTCTGAGGGGCATGTCTGAAAGCAGTGGCTCAGAGCCCGGGTCCACAGTGTCATGGCACAGCTGAAACATCACGGTTAACAACGAGCCCGCGGGAAACTCAGAACCAAGCCGTGCTTTACTTTTCTAAATACCTCACAGGGCCCAGGACATTTGCATAACCCCAAGATGGGGCAAGGGATGCCAAAGAATGACCGACAGGAAATTTCTCATCAAATCTAATGGGCTAAGGCAGAGAGCTGATTCAGTTTTAGTAACCTACTCCTGAGTGTTATGGAAACACTGAAGCCAATTTTTTTCAGTCAGCCAGCCTGAAGTTCCCTGTGACTGTCATCTGTCAGAAAGGGGAGGGTGTATTTAAAACTTCCTGCCAGAAAGGAGAAAGCAAATTTAACTTTCTCAGAACTGGAACACTTGGCTTCCCAGCTGGTCTCAGCCCCTTGCTGTTCTAGAACCCCAGGCAAGTCGTTTCTCCTCTCTGAGGCTCAGTGTTCTCATCTGCACAGTGAGGATAGTAGCTCCTACATCTTCATGGAGTTGCTCTGAGGGTTGAAAATGAGAAAGTGGGTAATACAGAAAGCCATGTACAGGCCAACAGCTTGGGTGACTCAACTCACTTTCCGGCTGGTTGCTAAGAGGCTGTGCACACAGAGACGGCAGTGAGTGTGAAGACAGGTCCATTTTCAGAAATAAGCTCTCTGGGGTCCCCAGCTGGGAGCCGGAATTCACTCACTGACACTGTGGCTATTCAGAAGAAGTGAGGTGGAAACAGAGGCGCAATGACCCAGCGAATTCTAGAGCCAGGATGGAAAGCATCCAGACACACTAGAGAAAAGAAAGCAACAGGCTTGGGGCCACTTTCTGAGGGGGGTGATGGGAGAGGCTGAGTTCCCTGTGCTGCCTGCGGTGAAACTCTCTCGCATCTTCTTCCCACAGAGTGAGCGCGCACACACACACACACACACACACACACACACACACGCTGGATTCCAGGGCTTGGAGACAGGGTAAGACACCCTAAAATCTAGCTGTGAATCTTGTTCCATACTGACACTCAGACTTCTTCCTTTCTCATTGATCCAGAGCAGCTCACCCCACAAACATCATCCCTTCAGAAACTCGCCATGTGTCTGATTTCTCCAGAAAACAGCAGATGATCTGCAGGGCTGTGGGCACACGGATACAGGAGAGAACCCCAAAAGGACAGTAGCGAGTCCGAATCTAGCCCTGGCGGGTCCCTAACCTGCTAATATGACAGAGGCGGAGTCACATCACCTGTCCCAACTTCAGTTTCTCTAGCTACATAATCGGGGCTTGACGAAATCAGTCCTTCCAGCTCAGATAATTCGTGACTTTCGATTTTTAAACACTTGCTAATGAAGGTGTGGGAACCGGCAAACGAAACCAAGACTTAGAAAACCACACAATATTCTTAATTCACCATTCCATAAATGTTTGTTGAGCTACACATCGAGATCACAGCTGACAAAGCAAGACTTGTTACTTTTACTCAAAGAAGTTATCGTCCAGTGAGGAACAAAAGAGGGCACGTGGGTCTCAGCTCAGCCTGCCGAGCCAGCCCCCCTCCAGCCGGCCAGAGAATGTGCCATGAAAGCACAAGGGGGGAGTATTTCTGAGGACCTGGGGACAGAGAATCTTCTCAAAGGATGAAATGCTTCACCTGAGACCTGCTTTAATTTTTTTCCTCATTGTAAACATATAGATAAGTAAAAAGAAAATGAAAATCACCTATAAAACCACAACAATCTGAAAAAAATCCCCTCAAACACGCAATCACAATCATTCATACACACACACACACACACACACACACACACACACACACACACAAGGGATGTGTAGCCTTCCCGTTTTTTTTCCTGTCTGTATGTATAAACCCTCTTTGAAAAGCTGGATCATGCAACACATACTATTTTTTTTAAGACTTTATTTATTTATTTGAGAGAGAATAACAGGGAGCATGAGAGGGGAGAAGGTCAGAGAGAGAAGCAGACTCCAGGAGGAGCTGGGAGCTTGATGTGGGACTCGATCCCGTTACTCCAGGATCATGACCTGAGCCAAAGGCAGTGGCCCAACCAACTGAGCCACCCAGGCGCCCCCCCCATACAATTTTTAAATCTATTTTTCACTTAATCTATTGTGAACATCTTCCTCAGAAATTGAATCATTTTAATCATCTTCAAACTATTCCCTCAAGTGAATATAGCATTATTTGTTTCACGAAGACTCTAAATGTGGACATTTGGGTTGTTTACAATTTTCCTTTTTACTCTCAACAACTGCGTGGTAAATGCTTATAGCTAATTTTTTTGCACAGACCCTCCTTTATCTTCTCAGAATAAATTCTGAGTGGTGAAACCACAGAGTCAAAATTACAGATCTTTTTAAGGCTTGGACACACAAGGCCAGATTTTCTCTTGAAGGTTTTCCTCCTTTTCAATTCCATCAGTGCCTCTTGAATTTACCAATTTCTCCCGAGGTCTCCCATCAGTATGGTTACATATTTATTGTTACATATGTAAGCTATGCTTGCACTGACCTTTCTAAATGGCCTGTTTGGTAATATTGTTTCTCAGTGGCACTTCAATGTAACAAGTTTCCTTTTTGCCTCTTTTCCTTCTACATTAATTTGAACTATCTCTTTACATATGAAGAATATTGCCATTCTGGTCCATCGTGCGAGTTACAAATATTTCCCGGCTTTTCACTGACACGGCAGTTTGAAAACTGTTTTCCTCTCAGAAAAATGAGTCTGGTGATTTAAAGTTTCTGCCTTTGTTCTGCCTAAGAAAGTCTTTCCTTACCATCAGATTTTAAAAAGACTCTCCTGTTATTTAACCTAATACTTTACAGTTGGTTTTAAAAATATTTATATCTTTATTCAAATAAGTAGCCTCTAGGACACAATGGGCATGATAAAGGGCAGGTTTCAATCTTTACTTTGAGATCCTTCTACAATACTGGTCTTTGGATGCTGTACAATAAGCAAGCACTGCTTCTGTCATTTGAATAATTACAAAGACGTATCACCACTTGGGCTTTTATTCTGGAATCTGATAGGTAGGAATCTAACTTTTATTGGTTCTCTAAACGGTTCCTCAGATGCCCCTACACCCGTTATTAGACTCTGAGCTGAGATCCGTAAGATGTGGGAGAGGGAACCGGGTGAGAAAGGCAAAAAGTCCATATAACAGAGGAGAAACAGTGTGTTTAGACAGGTAAAAAAAAAAAAAAAATAGTGGGTTCAGGGATTTTCAGGGCAATCCATGTGACTCAAGTAATAGGTGCAGATAGAGTCTTCTCAATTTGGGCGGGGAGGGGGGAGAGGTTGGGAGAATATATTTTTAAAATTCAGAATTCAAGAATTCATGTTATCATGACTTGTGACACTGGTCCCCACCTCCTAGCACTCAATAACTCTTTGAACATTAGCTATATTTGCTTCATCTTCTGTTCATAGAAGAATTAAAGCATTGCAGAGGAAGTTAAGGTTCCCATTGATGATCCCATTGTAGTCTCTCTTCCTGTGTTCCATGCATTAGGTACATTCCCACTTATGTTCCAGTACGTGATACCTATGGCTGTGTGTGTGTGTGTGTGTGTGTGTGTGTGTGTGTGTGTGTGTATTAAGATTAATTCTGGCCACAAGTAAAAAGAAATCCTAAAATAAAGGGAAGAGGGGTCTTTAAAGATAAATATTTATTTCTCTCTCATATGTAAACCTTGATGGAGAGTCCAGACCTGATGTGCCTTCTTTATAATACAAGAACCTAGCTTCCTTCCATCTTATGGCTCATCCATACACAGGTTTCATTCTCAAACATATTCCTTGGTCCAAGATGGCTACTCTAGCGCCTGCCATCACATCCATATTCCAGCCAACAGAAAGGATAGAAGGGATAGAGAAGAAATATAGGAAGGAAGAGAAGAAGATGTTGTGGGTTGAACTGTGTCTACCAAAAAGACATGTTGAAGTCCTAACCCCCACATCTATCAATGTGACCTTAGTTGGAAATGGGGATTTTGCAAACGTAATCAAGATGAATTACTGTGGGACCTAGTCCAATACCACCAGTGTCCTCATAAAAAAGAGGATAGACACAGATTTAGACACACAAGGAAGAATGTCACGTGAAAGCAGAGGCAGATACTGGAATGACATGTCTCTAAGCCAAGGAAGGCCATGGATTGCCAGCAACAGCAGAAGCTAGGAGAAATGCATGCAAGAGGTTCTCCCCTGGAGCCACCAAGAAAGCGGGACTGTGCTGGTAGGATTTCTGGCCTCCTGAGTAGTAAGAGAATAAATTTCTGTGTTTATGTTACTTTGTTACAGCAGCCCTAGGACACCTGATACAGAAAGCCAAGGGGAAGACAAGGAAGACAACTGGGAGCTGAAGAGCTTAAAGAGCTCAAAATCATCTACCCTTAAGCAAGACTCCTGGAAACTGCCACATCCTAGCACTCACATGCCACTCAAGTGGTTGGACATGGTCACAGCTCCCTGCAAGGACATCTTATTCTGAATTCCCTGTGCCCGAATCAAATGTTTCTCACAAAAGGAAGAACAGTGATGTTTCTAAAAAGTTAGATAAGTGGCATCAATGATGGTGTTCCTTTTCTAATTAAAAAAAAAAATCATTTGTTTGAAACATTTATCCAGGTTGAAAATGTGTAGTTCTAAATCATTATGTTTAAAAGCAATATACTAGTCTACTGTGAGAATTTACCACTACTTTATATTCTAAATAGGATAACATTTTTTCACTTTTTTTTTTCTGTTATAAACATTGCTGCAGTAAACGCTATACCATCTCCATGAGCATCTATGGAAGAATTTCCCTAAAATATACACTTACAGGTAGAAGGTCTACGTGACAGCATCGCTACATTTGCAATTTTTAAAGATATTTCTAAATTATTTTCTTCCAAGTTGTTGTGCTAGTATATATATCCCTTCCTGCAATACATCTCATTTAACTATCAACATTTGATTTTACTGGACTTTTTCATTTTTTCCAAAGTTATACATGAAATAATAAAACGTATCCGTTTTTAGTGTACAGTTAAATACATCTTGACAAATGAAGACCCCCACATAAATACTGCCACAATGAAGACACAGAATATTTCAATCACATCAGGTAATCCCTTCATGGCCTGTAAAACAGTCTGAAGACAACATATTTGAAATACTTAGATGAAATGCAAATATTTCTGGGCACCTGGGTGGCTCAGTTGGTTAAGCAACTGTCTTTGGCTCAGGTCATGATCCCAGAGTCTGGGAATTGAGCCCCGCATCGGGCTCCCAGCTCCACGGACAGTCTGCTTCTCCCTCTGAACTTCTCCCCGCGCACACTCTCTTATAAATAAATAATGCCTTAAAAAAAAAAAAAAGGAAGAAAAAAAGAAATGCCAGTATTTCTTTAAAAACAACTTAGCAAAACTGACAAAAAAAAAAAAAAAAAAAAAAAAAAAAAAAAAAAAAAAAAAAAACCAGCAGAAAATCTGAATATTCCTTTAGCTACTAAAGAAATTGTATCTGCAGTTACAACCCATCCCTCCGGAACACACACACACACACACACACACACTTCCAGCCCAATGACTTTACTAGTGAATTCTTTTGAGTTAGAGAGGGGGAAAAAACCACCAATCTAACAAAATTCTGAAATTCAAAATAATCACATTCAAAATCCCAGCAGGTTTTTTGTTGTTGTTGTTATGGAAAGTGACTACAGAATTCTAAAACACATATGGAAATGCAAAGGGTCAACAGACTAAAGATAATCTTGAACAAGAACAAAGTTGGAGAGAAGCTGTTGGGGGTGTTAGTAATGCTCTATGCCTTGATAAGGCGGTGGTCTCTGGAATCATCACTTGATAAAAATTCAATGAGCTGTTGGCTTGAAGTTTAAGCTCTGTATGTGTTATATGTTAATTAAAATGTTTACAAAACAAAACAGCCACACAACAAAACCTTTACTTGCCAGGAGATATGTGATTTCCTGGAAAGCACCCCCTCCCCTGAGCATTTGTACCTGGCACTTGGGTGGGGTGTATTTCAGTTAAAAATGTTAAAAACATTAGCTCATGAAAAAATGTTCACCGTCACTAGCTATCCGGGAAATTCAAATCAAAACCACACTGAGATACCACCTTACACCAGTCAGAATGGCCAAAATTAACAAGTCAGGAAACAACAAGTGTTGGAGAGGCCGCAGAGAAAGGGCAACCCTCTTACACTGTTGGTGGGAATGCAAGTTGGTGCAGCTACTTTGGAAAACAGTGTGGAGATTCCTTAAAAAATTAAAAATAGAACTACCCTATGACCCTACAATTGTACTACTGGACATTTACCCCAAAGATACAGATGTAGTGAAAAGAAGGGCCATATGTACCCCAATGTTCATTGCAGCAATGGCCACAATCGCCAAACTGTGGAAAGAGCCAAGGTGCCCATCAACAGATGAATGGATAAAGAAGATGTGGTACATATATACAATGGAATACTATGCCTCCGTCAGAAAGGATGAATATCCAACTTTTGTA
>PITA01018232.1:0-40995 GCA_004023965.1 Spilogale gracilis | reverse complement strand
TGGGTGGCTCAGTTGGTTGGGCGACTGCCTTCAGCTCAGGTCATGATCCCGGAGACCCGGGATCGAGTCCCACATCGGGCTCCCTGCTCAGCAGGAAGCCTGCTTCTCCCTCTCTCACTCCCCCTGCTTGTGTTCCCTCTCTGGCTGTGTTTCTCTCTCTCAAATAAATAAAATCTTTAAAAAAAAAAAAAAAAAAAAAGTCTTCAAACTTGTTCCTATATGTGCAGTGTCCTGGGTCATGAAATAATAATTGCCATATACACAAAAAATTTACTATTACAAAAATTGGGCTATTTCTAAGCTATCAAAAAAAATATGTTTCATTTTATTAACTTATCATGTCCAGAGCATCTACAAGATCCTTCAACAAGTATTTTTAGCTTCATAAAAACTTTTAAATTGTGTGAGATTGTATATATATATATATATATATATATATTAAATATATATTTTATAAATAAACTATACATGTGGATATATCTAGATATAGTTATAAATATAGACTTATCCATTAAAGCTAATCAAATGCCAAAAGACGCCCAGTGAAAGCTAGCATTCCATACCAGATGAAGGGATTCTTCATATTAGCTTGCTTGGTGTACTTCAAATTTCATAATTTTGTAGAGATAAGGAGCCTACTTTTTGTTGCATCTCTGGCATTTTTGTGTAGAGAGTTGAAATTACAGAAACTGGTTACATGTAAGCCATATAATCAAAGTGCTTTCCATAGATATCATCCATTCACCTATTCATTTACTAATTCACCAGTGTTTATTGAGTGTTTACCATGTGTGAGCTCACGGCCAGGTGCTAAGAATAGAATTGTGAACAGACACCATGGGCTCCATGGAGTCCACTCCCTATGTATGTATCTCCATATGTTGATGTTTTCTGTCAAAAAATTAACTGAAAGAATCAATGTGTCCTTTCAAGGTTTGCTTCTTTAAGATCCCATAATTTAATAACATTTTTAAAAATCTTACTTGGACTTTAAAATTCCTTTACTTCAAATTAATTCAAAATATATTTGAAACATAAAAGAAACAAATCTTTTTATGAAATTTCTGAAAGAAATGTTTTATAAACTTGTTGACAACTGTGAAATTTGCTAATCATTCCCCACACACCCACACAACATGGCTAATCTATCTGTACTTATGGCATAGGGGGAAAAAAGCTATTTTATATTTAATTATAATTCCTCTAAAGCTCTATGATTTATAGACCAAAATATGATTTATGATGAAAAAATAGAAACCAACTAAAATATGTTGAGAAAACTAATCAATACATCAACAATGATTTTCATACACTAGTTGGGCATATTTCCTTAATCCAAGGTAAAAGCTTATCAGGTGTTGAAAGTGTATCAAAATTTAAGACATCTGGAAAAAGTGGGGAAAAATACCTTCTTAAGCAATAATCATGGGCCTACTTTCATTGATGTTTGAGTTTATGTCAACAATAGTGACAATCATATAAGTTAATTGTAACAATTTATCAACTGTTGTTTCTTAGTGTAATATAATTTATCTAAATTGTGATACTGGTGTAAATGAAAAATATAATAGTAAAATCCCATGACATTATCATTTAATATGTGGAAATAATTATCTTTAGTTCTTTGGCTATAATGCTTTCCTTTTCCACTCTGTTATCCTACCTCCACCAACATATTTAGTTACATGTTTGGTTGTTTTATCCTTAGAGTGCCATGTTTGATTTTCTCACATTTCTCCTTATGACATTTGTATCCCACTTGTCATACATGCTCATCCTACCCATAAATAAATTTGAGATTCTTAGTAATTTCAAATGCTGAAACTTTTCTGTACATAGATCCTCCCTTAATTCACCAATTACGCATTTCCTGATTCCCTACAAATCTAACTTTTCACAGTCTATTAAAATTGACCACTTTAAGATCACCAATGACCTCTTTGACTTTAAATATAGCCCCTTCTTCCTCCTTGCCACTCCCAGGACTATTTCCAGAAATCTGTACTTCTCTAGGCTCCCAGGAATAATATGAAGTCACCCTGTATGTCAGACATGGTGCTTTGTAACAAGAAACAGAAACTGGAGCTGGCCATCTGAAATAAGAGAGAAAATTTTTAGCAAAGTCAGGGACCTCATGATCAATGGGAAGCTGCAGACCTGCCCCGGAAACCTGGCAAGAACAAAGAGGTCTTGGCAGCAGGATTCACTGACTGCCCAATACCCACTGCTAAAGCAGTCTGTCATTCTCACACTCCAGACCCCTTTCTTATTTCGATTTCCATGCTTCTTTGTGTAGGAGTCAAAGTGTCACTCTTCAAGAGTCAAAAGTCCTAGAGACAGCATCTGAGGAACAAGCCAAACATATCACCGTGTTTCCTCCTACCTGAAGTTTTGATTGTTTCCACAGAATCTTTCTACTCTTGGTTTCCTGGAAACTATTTCACTATTATTTAAAGAAGGAGAATGCTTCTGGCCATGTCTTCTCTGCTTCCTTTGCTTGAAGGCATAGCCTCCCCTCTCTTGCCTGTCTCTAAATTTTCTCTTCAGTCACACACAATATTTAAAGAATACCTCTCCTAGCCTACATCTTTCATCAGCCTTGACTTCTTTTTGTCTCCACAGCCTACAAGATATTTCTACTTGAATATATTATTGTCATTTCAAATTCAACATATTTAAATCTAAATTTATAATCTTCCCTTTCCTCTCTCCTAAAAAACCTTAATACCACATTATCCCAAGCATATACATAATGTCAGCCTTCTACCTTGAGTTATTCTTAATTCTTAATAAACCACTGTTTTAGGTCCTATGTTCTCTTCCAAGTTATTCATCTGAGATATGAGTTTATTTAATTTATTAACCATTAGTTGCCCTATGCACAGAATGCAGAGATTTTACTGTCAACAGTAAATCCAATGAGGTTCAGAAGCTATTTGAGAAATGGACACTCTTTTTAAGTTTTATTTAAATTCCAGCTAATCAAATTAACAAAATATTGTTTCAGGTGTACAGTATGGTGACTCAAAACTTCTATACAACACCTGGTGCTCATCACAACAAGTGCCTTCCTTAATCCTCATCATTTATTTCACCCATCCCCCCACCCATGTCCTCTAGTCACCATCAGTTTGTTCCCTATAGTTAAGAGTCAGTTTCTTGGTTTGCCTCTCTTGGTGTCCTTTTTTTCCTCTTTGCTAATTTGTTTTGTTTCTTAAATTCTACATATGAGTGAAATCCTGTGGTATTTTTCTTTTCTGACTGGCTTATTTCACTTAATATTATACTCTCTACTTTCATCAGTGTTGTTGCAAATGGAAAAATTTTATTCTTTTTTATGGATGAGTAATATTCCATCACACACACACACACACCCTGCATCTTCATTCTCCATTCATCTATCAATGGACACCTGGGCTGCCTCTATAGTTTGGCTATTGTAACTAGTGTTGCAATAAACATAGGAGTGCATATATACTTTCAAATTAATGTTCTCATATTTTTTGTGTAAATACTCAATAGAGAGATTACTGGATCATAGGGTAGTTCTATTTTTAACTTTATGAGGAACCTCTATACTGTTTTCCACAGTGGCTGCACCATTTTGCACTCCCACCAACCAAATAACTGTGCAAGAGGGTTTTCTGTTCTTCATATCCTTGCCAACACTTATTGTTTCTTGTGTTGAGTTTAGCCATTCTCACAGGTGTGAGGTGATATCTCACTGTAGTTTTGATTTCTATTTCCCTTATGATCAATGATGTTGAGTATCTTTTCATGTGTCTGTTGGTTAACTGTATGTCTTCTTTGGAGAAATGTCTCTTCATGTCTTAGGCCTATTTTTAATTGGATTATTCATTTTTGGGGTGCTGAGTTGTATAAGTTCTTTTTTAAAAAAGATTTATTTGTTTACTTTAGAAAGAGCTGGGGCGGGGGGACAGGGATAGGAAGAGAGAGAGAATCCTCAAGCAGACTCCCAGATGAGCATAGAGTCCAATGTGGGGCTCAATCCTGGGACTCTGAGATCATGACCTGAGCCATAATCAAGAGTTGGCCACTTAAATAAGTGAACCACCCAAGTGCCTATGTAATTTCTTTATGTATTTTGGATACTCACCCTTTATCAGAAACATCATTTGCAGTATATTCTCACATTCTATAGGTTGCCTTTAAGTTTTGTTGATTGTTTCTTCCACTCTGCAGAAGCCTTTTATTTTAATGAAGTCACAACAGTTGATTTTTGCTTTTGTTTCCCTTGTCTTAGGAGAGCTATCTAGAAAGAAGTTGCTATGGCTTTTGTCAAAGAGGTTACTGCCTCTGTTCTCTAGGATTTTTATGGTTTCAACTCTCACATTTAGGTCTGTAATCCATTTTGAATTTATTCTTGTGTTTGGTATAAGAAAACTGTTAAGAAGAAAAGAAGAAGAAGGAATGAAGGAATGGATGAAGGAAGGAAAGAAGGAAGGAAGGAAGGGAGGGAGGGAGGAAAGGAGGAAGGGAAGGGAAAATGCTGTAAATAAAAGAGTACCTAATAAAACCTCAGGAGATCCAGGTTCTACTTCCATACTTCCCACTAATTAGCTCTAGTAAACCATTAAATATCCCCTGGCTTTCAGTCTCTGCATCTATGAGGTGAGGCATGAGGCTCTGTGGCATAGGATCTTTTCTAGTCCTAACACTTTATTATGGCCTTATTTTCTTCAGATGACCCTATTTTCCAGATGGTGGTATTAAAGCTGAACTACCAGAGGCCCCTGGATTTAAGTAGAGCCTTTGATGAGCCCCCCAAGTGGTGCTTAAAATTGCTGAAAAGGAATGAAAAAGCCTGTCATTCTCCAATTTGCCCTTCCTAAGAAATCAAGATCTGAAGTGCTGAGCCAGAGTTGGGGTGCAATGTCTGGGAATCTGGGTCAATTATAGGATAGGCATCTATCACTCATGGGCTACAATGTGTAGCACAGAAGGATAACCTAAAATATCATCTTAAGAAGAATCTGAATCAAAAGCCAATTAAATTATGCAAAGCAATCTAAAAGAGTTAAGCAGAAGGGAGAAAATATGCAGGAGTAGGAGAAAGATTCTAGGAAATTTCTCTTAGAAGAATTTTGACACAGGATCTTCATAATCTCAGGCTAAAATCTTTGACCCGACTGCTGCAGCTGCTGCGTGTGTGTGCACATGCACTACTTTGAGTAGACTGCTAAAGGTATGAACTAAAAAGCCAGGGGATAAAATGTAAATGAAATGTTAGAAAGTGAAGGTGAAAATACATAAATTGTTCTTTTAATCTATTAAGATATTTGATAGTGAAGGGAAAAATATAAGTAGTAGCAAGAGGTATATTGGGAAAAAATACTTATTAAAAACCTATTGCACGTATGGCACTATTCTGGAGTCAGTAACATATATCACTAACATGGACTTAAAACTACCTGTGATTTAATGTAAAACTAAAATTATCATAGTTTTAGACCAATTTTAGACTGCCAAAAATTTCTGATGAAAACACACATTATAAAGAAGAAAGCAGATTAAGAAAAATAGTGATTTGTCAAATCTTCTTATAAAACTTCCATAGGTCTGCTTGAAATAAGATGGCCTTGTTGTCTCATATTTGTGACCCCAGGATAAACTGTTCATTCATGGCTTCTGGAGTTGTTAAAGGGCATGACTACCACAATGAAACCGAATACACTCAGGGGACTCAAGAGACAATAATGTATTCCAGGCTACAATTTATGACTAAAACTTTTCGGAGTTCTATAGTTTGAAAATGTGTAATAAATAGAAAATGAGGCTGGTGTGTGTTAAAGGTCAATGATGACATCTTCTCCTTTTAGAATTCCATCTGTCCATGTATTGTTGGTGCTCACACAACCTTCCACACTACTTAGGTATGTGAGAACTGCTTTGACTATTTTTCCTTCATTTATTTATTTATCATCCATGCATACAACATGACTATTGCATACCATTCATGCACTAGGTACTAAGAGGAATAAAATGATGAAGAACGAAGAATGCCATGTCCTCAGAGTTGACCAGCTGGTAAGGTACACAAACAACAACCAAATAATTGTGATGCAATGCAGTGAGCATTATTATTACGGGAAGTACAGAGTCATATAGGAACATAAGAGTTTGCACCCATTCGAGAATTTAGGAGTGGATTATGAAAAGAGTACAATTTCAGCTGAAACAAGAGGAGTTATATAGACAAAGCACAAAGAGAGAGCAAGTCTTTTCCAGGCAGTTGTATCAATAAAAATAGTCTAAATATGCTGAGATAATAGAAAGATCTCCAAATGTCAATGGTTTACAATTACGAAGGCTTGTTTAGCTTTCTTTCTATGTGTCCATCATGGGTTGGTTGCATCAATGCTCCACATCTTCTTTTATCCAGGACACAGGTTGATAATCATCCTCCAGCTAAAACACTATCTGTCTGTGATGGGACAGATGGCTTTTAGAGTTATCATCCAAAACTGACACTTCTGCTTACATTTCGCTGGACAAAGCAAGTTGTGTGGTCAAATTCACAGGGCAATAATGTATAGTCTCCCAATGGGCAGGGAGGGACCCATATTAAGAACTGGACTTAATGGCAGAAGAATTAAGTCATCTGTCAATGGATTAAACAAAGGGAAAGACCCAATACAGAATTTAGTATATCTTTTTTTTTTTTAAGATTTTATTTATTTACTTGACAAAGAGAAACATAGTGAGAGAGAGAACACAAGCAGGGGAAGTGAGAGAGGGAGAAGCAGGCTTTCCGTGGAGCAGGAAGCCCGATGCAGGGCTCAAACCTAGGACTCCGGGATCATGACCCAAGCCGAAGGCAGACGCTTAATGACTGAGCCACCCAGGTGCCCCCAGAATTTGGTATATCTTAAGACTTAAATCTATTTCAGTTAACTTGAGTTTAGATGATGAAGCAGGAAGTGATCAGGTATAATAATGGTCAGTGAGCATGAACCAGATTAGGCGGGCTCTACAGGCCAATTAAAAAGTGAGAACTTTATCATGAATGCTTTAGGTAGCCTTTGATGGCTGACTGGAATATGGAAACTAGATTGGAAATGGGCCAGACTGCAGTAAGAGGAGCCAGTCAGAAAGTGTGGGCCTTAATCCATGTGAAAAATCATGAGATCTGAATAAAGGCAGAAGAATGGAAAAAGCCACTAAGATTTGTGGTGTTTGGAAAACTGACTCAGCAGTGGGTGAAGCATGTTTGGATATAAGAGGTGATCAGGAAAGGAAGTAAAGATGCAGCCCAAGATTTGTTTCTTTGGTAGAGTAGCATCAATCTCAACACAGAAAACAGAGAGGGATTAGGTTTGGGAAGAATATCGGCAAGTCGGTTTGGGACATTTTGAGTATGGCTCTCCTAGAACACATTCCACTGGAATTATCCAGTAGATAGGTACACATTTAGATCTAAAGTTATAGGGGGAGGAAAATCCAAGCCAGAGAGATAATATGGGAATTGTCAGGATATTGTTTGTAAACTAAGCTAAGGAGTGACTGATGTCAACCAGGGTGATGATATGAAAGGAGAAAGGATTAAAAGTTAATGCAGCGCAACATAAACATTTTTCTTCTGGACAGATTTTCTATGGCTTTTATTAAAAGCATGTTCCCCAGTACCTTTATTAGTCTACTGTAGAGGAAGGACCTTCATTCTTAAAAAAGGACCATAGGTGCTTCTTCATGATCGCCCACAGCACTCAATATATAATGGTGGGAAAAATAATCCAGTGGTGAATCCTACAATTTGGGTTTCAGTTTCCTGCTTTGCTCATAGCAAACATGTACCCATGGAAAACCCCTTAATCAGCCCTGTCTTAATTCTCCCTTTTGCAACATGGGGATACTAAGACCTCTATTTCACAGTGAGCGAGGCTGTCAGGACTGGCAAAGCTTAATAATATAGACAAAAGCTCTTTGGAAGCCAAAAACTATCTTCAAAATGCAAGTTGGTATTTTAATGGGCACTCTCAGAGGGGAAATTCCTAAATCTATTTCAAGGACTCATAAAACGTGGAGAAAATAGAAAGTTCTTTGCCAAACCTCATAAAAGAAAAATTGACAACATATCTGACATGACTCATTCTTCCTTTGAAAACCAGCTATCAGATAAGGGTCAGTTCCATTTAAATAGAAACTCAAGGAAAACAAAACTTTTAAGAAGTCTTTTCTGTGTGAGGGCTGTTGTTTTTCACGTTGCTCATTTTAGACGTGTCTATTACTCATATATGAGTTGACCTATGACCCTAATCCCAACCCTAATCTTTGTCTTTTTCCCCTTCAGGCAGATACATTTGAATGGTAATAAAATACTTAAATTCTCCAATGATGTTACCAAATCAGCAATCTTTCTTGGGAAGCTCTCTATATTCGCCAAAAACTTTGAACATCATTATACTTAAAAAAATAATAATAATTCCAGAAGACTTGTCTAGAGATGAGAAACCTCCTGGTTTCTCAGTGGTTGCACTGCCCATGGCCCAGAGAATGTGTCTTCTATAACTAACATTTTCAAACAGTAATTTCAACAATTTTTGTTTATTTAGATCAGAGCCAACTTTTTTACTGTTATTGTTTATGTGTTCTGTTCTTGTAAACTCCAATGCAAAAACTCTTTAGTATTCACTATCAGAGCAGTTTATAAGAAAGTTTGGACTCTTGGTTGTACATCAAGTGTTATTTTTTTTTTAACTGTTACTTTAGATACTCTGTCAAAAGTAGGACTTATACTTTCAATGTACTATAATTTCTTCATTTTATTTTTATAACCAAAAATTGCGCCAAACATGAAAGCAATATGAAAGTTAGTATATGCCACAAAAAGCACTGTGATTCAGAGAAAAAGAAATAAAACTTCACTACATATTTCATCAAATTTGAGTTTTGTGGCATAAAATGTTAACTATAGGGGCGTCTTGGTGGCTCAGTTGGTTAAGCGACTGCCTTCAGCTCAGGTCATGACCCGGGAGACCCGGGATCGAGCCCCACATAGGGCTCCCTGTTCGGCGGGAAACCTGCTTCTCCCTCTCTCACTCCCCCTGCGTGTCTTCTCTCTCTGGCTGTGATTCTCTCTGTCAAATAAATAAAATCTTTAAAAAATAATAAAATAAGATAAGATAAGATAAGATAAAATAAAATAAAATGTTAACTATATACTCGGGGATATGGCAATAGAAATTTTGATCTTTGCAATTAATTTCTAAACTTTGTTAACTCTGCGGATAATGTACATTAGGTATGGGCCATCACTCACCACCCTACCCCAAAATCACTAACCTGTCGTTACAGATTTACTCAATGAGTCCACAAAATCTTTCTCAACACAATGTCCCAGGCAGCCAATTCCAATCCCTTAGGCTAGGCAAAGAAGATGAAACTGGATTTGCCACTCTGAGACCAACAGTCTCCATGATACATACCAAAACACAAATGCATTTCATCCTACTTTATAGATATAGCTTATATGTAGATATGATCTTTGAAGGTAAAAATAAATCTTTCTCATAACTTAAATTATACTATAAACACGAAACTTTCAAACAACTGCTTATGGTATAATAAATTATTCCTCTCTTACCAGTACCCTCTGTGTCACCCTTCATATCATTCACAAATAATAAAGTGTTTGCTAATTGTTAACCTCTAAATGCTCATTTCTCAATTATCACTACACTCATTTCAAATAAACTGTCAATTTAGGAAAGGGAGAACAGGTGGATTTTAAATCTTACGCAGACTCTTTATCACTTTCATGACTACAACCTGCTTTTTCATATTTCAACTAATCTATTCATTGCTGTTTGCAAAGCAATAACAAATGGACATTTATTATACACTAATGTGGAAAGTTATTGTTCTTCAAGAATACATTCTTTTGCCTCTTATTGAAAAGCATTTCCCTCTTTTTCACATTCTTTTGGACTCTTCCAAATGAAACTCCACTAACTGCATTGTAAAGTCACACCAGGTAGCTTTTGAAATCATGCAGATGTGTGTTGACCAAGTAGCTATTTCAGACTTTGTACATTGCCTTGAAAAAAGTGTTTCAGCAACTGGCAAATGACATTTGTTAAAGAAAACAGGTTGACTGAAGGTAAGCAGCTGTTTCTGTTTTAAATATTCCACCTGTCTTCAACAGAGTCATCTTTTAGCTATTATTTATTTAACAAGAGATGTCTGATATTTGTAGTTTTGATATACATAGCAAGTTGTTTGATGTTACATTGCACCTCTTGGCTGGGCCTTTGGGAACTTTATTATAATACACAGTTCTGGGTTGACAGCGTCCAACAGATTTCCAACTGCTATGAACGAATGCAGTAATATCTCATCATCTATAACATTATGATGTGAAATATTGGAAATGTAGTTCCTTAAAAATGCATCTTAATGTATTGGCTTTGTTCCAATACTTAATATATATCTTTCTAGAGAGTCCCATTTAAAACTCACTTTGCATTAACTTAATAAATTCTTGCTATGAAAATCTTTAATGGCTACATATCAAAGAATCTTTACATAAAAATAATAATTATAATTCTTATAAATTGATGTTTGTTGATTTTTTTAAGATTTTATTTATTTATTTGACAGAGAGTGAGATCACAAGCAGGCAGAGAGAGAGGAGGAAGAAGGCTCCCTGCTGACCAAAAAGCCCGATGCAGGCCTTGATCTCAGGACCCTGAGATCATGACCTGAGCCCAAGGCAGAGGCTTTAACCCACTGAGCCACCCAGGCGTCTGATGTTTGTTGATTTTTTATTGTGTATGTAGTATCATTGTAGTACAGTCATTAAAATACATTTTGATTATTTATATAAATCACTATTTAAACATCTTGAGTAAATGGATTGATATATTAATTCACTCATTAGTGATTTCTATTAACAATATTGCTTGAAAATATACATGCCTGTTCTCACATACACCCAAAACTTCAACCACCGACCACATACCTCTTCTTCCACCAGATTCAGAGATACAAAGATGGTAAGAGACAGTTCATATTTTCAAGTTTACAGTTTCATGGAACTTTAAGTCAAATAATCAGTCTGTTCAAAAAAACTTGAGCAAGATTGATTCATCAACTTGTTTGTTGACAAAATTAATTGAACAAATCACCTGCTGTAAATTAAGTAGAAAGAACCTTATAGATCCTAGTATAGAAAATATTTTCTTACCCCAGAAATCTCACAACTCATGACCTGAATCATAGCATTTTCAATGTCTCTTAAATAACCACGTACTCAAATGAGAATTAAAATGGCATATGCTACAATTTGTGTGGCATTGATAAGCCCCAGAACACTTAACTGGCCCAATTTCCCTGATGCAAACATACTGGTCAGGGAAAATGTATGTTCCCTCTCTCAGAACGGGAAATCCATAATTTGAGGTATTCTCAATTAAACTCTATGACCTTCTACAAAGATTTTATTAGATAACAATAAAACTAGTGAAACGTCAATGGATGGCAATCATTTAAACAAAGAACTACTTGAAATTTAAGTAAAGAGTTTAATATGTTCACAGATACATTTGAGTAGATTATAGTCAATGATTTGAATTCTTTTCAAATGATAATCTTATCAATAAATTATAGGAAACTAATCTCATGAAGGTACTTGCAACTATCTGAAATCCAATATTGGTCATTTAGTGATCAGAAACTTGGGAATGACATATCACATAATACCCTGGGAAGGCCCACAAAAACTCTGTATATAGCTCTGAGTTAAGCTGCACACTTGAATGGTGCATGTGGCTGGTATTCCCAGAGCTGTGCAGTCTGCAACTTATACAATCTTCAGCAGCCCCAATAGCCTGCAAATGGATTGATATAATGTCTTGCTTAATGGTTTTGAGGATTAATATGATTCTCACCTTTATGTCAAGATTAGCCCTAAGTTTGCTAAGAGAAAATTCACTCTGTTACATTTGGAGTGACTGTATTAAATGAGTTAGAAGTTCTAAATTATGGTTTGCTAAGATTAGTTGTGTATTCAAAATTTGACAAATTTTAGCAAAATCCTCAAGTATGTGCAAGATTTGCTTGAAAAATAAAGTAGATTCAAGGTTATCCCTACAACAGTGGCACTGTCATTTGCATCTCAAAGTGTTGTCTTGAGTAGGAGGTGAGGAATGGCATCATAGTAAGTACTCCTGGACTCCAGCACCCCCTCCTGTCTATACCAGTCTTTATTAGAGGTAGACCCACAGGAATGTGGGGCATGGTGTGCATCATTTTTTGCATTGGGAAGACATGAAAAAAGAGGAAGCCTTCTCTGGAAAATGAACTGGACTCACAAATACAGACAAGTCATGGGGAGTTCAGACTTTTGTTTGAGAATAAGAAAAAGAAAACAAAAACAAAAACAAAGCCTTGAGACCCAGAGTCAGTGGCAGCAGATTTGCATTGTCAGCTGTTTCTGATCTGACTCAATGCCCTCCTTTGGCCACCTTTCCATGATTTTTGTAAGGGAAGACCCCCTCTGCTAACTAGGCCACTCCTCTTAGGTAAAGCCTTAAAGGGAACGAATTCAATGTCAAAGTTCTAATTCTTTAGCAACTATATAAGCTTTATTTTACTCATCTGTTCAATAAATATATATTAATTTCTAATGAATATGATATAGTCCTTTCTCAAACAGCTCATAGTCAAGTAATGCAGACAGATGTAAACAAAATACTGCACTACAGTATCATAAGTCTTAAGAGAAGAAGCATGCTTAACTTTTATTTACAGTTTGGTCGTAGAAAGAGAGACTTCACATGTGAAAGAAAGAGCAGCGAGGGGAAGGAATAAAAACCTATATGAATGTCAATACCACTCTTGGCTTCTCTAATCTCTGAAATATAAGAATTCTCCATGGAATGGTCTATAAGGGGCTGTGGTTGGGTTTTTCTCACAACGGAACCAAGCTTACTTGCATCCTGCAGATGGTGATAACTTCTGGGAAGAAATATAAATTATAAGAGATTAGAAAGCAGCATGAGTCCAAAGTGGATATGGAGATGAGGGAATGTGATTTGTGGCTCCTCCCTGGACCACTGTGTTTTGTTTTGTTTTGTTTTTAAGATTCATTTATTTATTTGAGAGAGAGGGAGGGAGAGGGACAAAGGGAAAAGGAGAGGGAGAAACTCCAGCAGACTCCCTGCTAAGTACAGAGTCTGATGCAGGGGTCCATCTCAAGAACCTGAAATCAAGACCTGAGCCAAAACCAGGAGTCAGACACTTAACCAACTGAGCCACCCAGGCACCCGTGGACCACTGTGCTTTTAAACATAGATCAAAAGCAGAAGCTGTTCTTTCACATGGCCAAAGCCATGTGTTTCTCTCAGCTGGTTCCACACCAGCTACACTCATCTCTCTTTCACTCTTCCTGTGTTTCCCATCCTCAGGGATCTTGTATATCCTGTTCCTTCTGTCAGGAACGCTCTTTCTTCCCCAACACTCCACTAAATTCCCAAGCACACTTCATATCTCAGCTTCAACTTCCCTCCCCCTGGGAGGTTCCCTGACCATATCTCTACCTTGCATCTGAGAAAATATGATTCCGCATTTACAAGTTCTCGTATTTCCCTGGGTTTTTTTTCATAGCACTTAAGTTGTTTTTAATGATATATTTGGCCATTGTTTCCCATCTCAATAACTATGGAGCAGTGGGAAAATATTAAATTATTCTGCTCACCACTGTATTTTGTTAATGTGTATTTAGTCTAAACTTTATTTAACAAATAAGCATATATGCTGAAACCAATTTGAAAATGTTATCTTGGATACATTCCTTCAGTGGTATCTTTCATTTCTGAATCTCAACATAGACTACATAAATCAGATGTTTTAGTTATTTTCTATTGTACTTTCTAGTGCATAATCTCAAATACCCAAAGGAAAAATACCTTTACTTTTTCAAGAGTAAGGCTTAAGAGAAAAATCTTTAATGTCCATTTTTTCATGCATCTAATTTGGCATTTATAAAAATTTTCTTCTGAGAAAGAAAAGACCTCTGAGCCACAGGCCCTTTTAATGGTGAGGCATAGGAAACTTCTGTTATAAACAGAGGAAGTCGGATGTTCCCTTTTCCATAACTTCTAAGAAAGTTGTTATTGCTAAAATCTGTTCCCACCTAGGAATAAAAGAAACTTAATAACAAATCCAAGAAAATCCCTCATCACAAAAATTTATTTGCTCCATCTAGAGAAATAGATATTAAACAACATTCTTATCAACTTGATGGGAATATTTGCTGTTTGTATATAATATAGATAAGTATATTTTGGTTATTGACAGGTCTACACCATTTTCTGTTAATGTAGGTGATTTTATGTTTATCAAATATTTGAATCTGGTACTGATAACTAGACACTGAGTCTTTGTAGACAAAACAAAAGGCATTATAGTTGAACACTTGAATAAGACTTTACAACTATAGGGGCTCAAGTCTCCTCACATAATCAAACACTTTTGAGAGTCAATAGGATACTAAAAATAATTAAAATTACATAACTTCTGAAACATTTAAATTTTTTCTTTAATTTTAGGAGAGTTTTAGTATATTGTGGATATATATAACTTTAAATATGTCTATTTTCAAAAGTGTTTTCTTCTTGGGGCACCTGGGTGGCTCAGTTGGTTAAGCAACTGCCTTCAGCTCAGGTCATGAACCTGGAGACCCGGGTTCGAGCCCCACATCGGGCTCCCTGCTCGGCAGGAAGCCTGCTTCTCCCTCTCTCATTCCCCCTGCTTGTGTTCCCTCTCTCACTGTGTTTCTCTCTGTCAAATAAATAAATAAAATCTTTTAAAAAAGTGTTTTCTTCCTAAAAGTAACATATTTATATAAATTAAATCAAAATGATATTTTAATCTTCTTTATATTGACTACTTTGAATATAATATAAGCCAAATTGTCAGTTTCAGCTCTGACATATAGAACTAGGAAGTTGTGACTCTCATTTAAAAAAAAAAAAAAGTTGAATAAACTGAACATCAACCACTTTCTCAAACCCACCAGAGAACTAAGGTGGTATGGCAAACCATAATCCTAAAATCTGAAGAGATAGCAGAATCAAGAGGACCACAGCTTGGATCTGCTTACCAATAACAGAGACCATTAGAGACATAGCTGGTGGGAATATTTAAATGATTATTTCAATTAATTATTGGATGTTGAGAATGGTCTGGAAATGAGAGTGATAAAGTCCTGGAGGACACAGTCTAGGGAGGTTCCCACACTTGTGAATTTTACCTCCAGGAATCTCTCCAGGTTCTCATAGTGGAGATACAAGACAAACAGTAGGGAGAAAGACAGAAATCATTGTGAAATATGCCCACTGCCTTTTCCATAACACAAGCCTCTTCTCTAGGGAAAAGGTCTTACCAAAGCCATATCTTATTTGGGGGAAGGGTATTTCTCCCACTCCAACCTTTGCATTACCTAAGGGAGGAACACATTCAACCACTGGAGAAACATTATCAATGTCACATACTAGAGACTGAGATTCAATCATAAGATTATGGAATATTGTCCATCTTCCACATCTCACCACTGTATCAACAGAGTTCTTGTATAGCATAGTGGATCACAGCTGAAATTGCCACAAGATGCAAACTCCCCCTAAGGAGGTATACTTAGGGAAGCCCAGAGTCAAGAAGGAAGATAAAAACAAGAAACTAAAAGAATTTGAAACCTCTGGAACCCAGAGCTAAAACAAACATCAAACACAGTCCAATGTCTATCATAACATAAATTTACCCACTAAATGCCTATTTTCTTAAATTCTGTTACTGAGTATAATATGTACAGCTTTTTCCAAAAGTTACAAGTCATGACAAAATGCAAAAGAAAACAACAACAATAAAAGCAAACAAACAGAAAACCCCACAGTCTAAAGGAAAAAATCAAGCATCAGGAGACTCAGATATGACACTGATGTTGGATTTATTAGACCAAGAATTTAAAATGATCAAAATTAGTATGTTAAGTGGTCTAATGAAAAAAGTGAACAACATGCAAGAACAAATAGGTAATATAAATAGAGAGATGGAAACTCTTCTTAAGAAAAAATTAAAAGGAAAGAGTAGAAATAAAAATTAGAATAACAGAAATAAAGAATGGCTTGGACTGATTGATTAGAACAAAACTCAGCCAAGGAAAGAAGCAGAGAACTTGGAAATAGGTTAATGGAATCTTTACAAACCAAAATGCAAAAACAAAAAATAATGAAAGTATAGAACAGACCATTCAAGAACAGTGGGAAAATTTCAAGGTATAACATGATTGGAATACTAGAAGGGAAAGAAAGAGAGAACAGGAGAAACATTTGGAATAATAATAGTTGAGAACTTCCCAAAACTAAGGACAGCAAACCATGGATAAAGGAATTTTAGGGAACTCCAAGCAGGATAAATATCAAAAAAATTGATACCTGGGCATAACAACATTCAAACTGTAAAACTACAAAGAGAAAATCTTTAAAGGAACTAGAGAAAGGGTGGGAGGGAAGGAATACAAACTGTAGAAGAACAGGGATAAGAACTACACTGGACTTCTCATCAGAAACGCACAAGAAGAAGGTAGAGTCAAATATTTACAGTATCCAGCAAAATTAACCTTCATACATGAAAGGGAAATACTTTCTCAGATAAGCAAAATTGAAGAGATTCATTGTCAACAGATCTGTATAAGAAATATGTAAAGTCCTTCTGAGAGAAAGAAAATGATATAGCTCAGAAATTTGGATCCACGTAAATAAAGTGTTGGAAAAAGAATAAAGGTATTTTTTTCTTTTTCTTAGTATAACTTATCTAAAAGATGATTGTTTATTTAAAGTAAAAATAGTAAAAGTATATTGAGTGATTATAGCATATGGATAAATGACATGAATGACATCAATGTCATAGCGATGGGAGCAGGCATTGGGAATATTCTGTTATAAGTCACCTATGCTACATGTAAAACAGTCTAGTATTAGTTGAAAGATTATTTTATTGTATTTTTTTAAAGATTTTATTTATTTATTTGACAGAGAGAAACACAGCCAGAGAGGGAACACAAGCAGGAGAGCTCACTTAACAACTGAGCCATCCAGGCACCCCGAGGGATGATTTTAAAGGTTCAAAATATATATTGGAAAGTCGAGGGCAACCACTAAATTTTCTTCTTAACATAAGTATAAATGATACACTAAGATAGGAGATAAAACAGAATCATGTAAAATGCGCTTTAAACCCAGACAAAGCAGAAAGCAGGAGAGGAAAAGAAACAATGAACAAATGTAATGAATAGAAAACAGTTGCCCACGTGGTGGATGTTAACTCCAACTATATCAGTAAATACCCTAAATTTTATAAATGCATTAATTAAAATAAAATAATTTTATGAATAGATTTTTTTTAAACTCAGTTATGTTTTACAGTAATATAAACAGAGAGGCTAAAGTAAAGCAATGGAGAAAAATATACAATGCTAACACTAATCAGAAGGAAATTATAGTAGCTATGTGAATCTCAGACCGAGTGCACTTCAGCATAAGGAAAATTATCGGGGATCTAGAAAGGTTTTTGATGTAATAGAGTCAGTTCTCCAAGAAAGCATAACAATCTTAAAGGTGAATGTACCAAACAATAGAGCATCAAAATAGGCAAAACTGATTGAACCAAAAGGATAAATATACAATTCCACTACTGTTGTTAAAGACTTCAACATCTCTCATTTATTAATCAATAGATTGAACAGGCAGAAAAATCAATAAGGATAAGATTGACCTGAATAGCACCACTAACTAATTTGATCTTATTGACATTTGTAGAATAATTCATCCAACAATAACAGATTACACATTCTTCTTAAGCCCATGTGGACCATTTGCCAAGATAAGCCACATTCTTGGCCACAGAACACACATTAACAAATTTAAAAGAGTACAGATCGTAGGACATATTTTCTTAGATCACAAAAAAATTAAACTAGAGGTCATTAATAGACAGATAGCTGGCAATTCCCCAAATATTTAGAAATTAAACAACACATTTCTGAATATGATGGGTCAAAGAAGTCTCAAGTGAAATTTAAAAATTTTGAGCTAAGTAAAAGTGAAAATTCAGCTATCAAAATTTGTAGAAGCAGTGGAAGCGTATTGAAAAATATCAAAAATTAGTGCACAGAGCAACAAACTTGAAATTAGGAAACAATTGAGAAAGTCAACTCAAAAGCTGACCATTTAAAAAGATAAACAAAATTGATAAATCTCTCAGCCAGGCAAATGAAGAAAAAAATAGAGAAGCTACAAATGACTAATACCAGAAATGAGAGAAAGTTTATCATTACTGATCACATGGACATTAAAAAAAAATGATAAAGGAATATTTGAACAACTCTATGCCCACTGATAAATGAAATAGGTCCATTCCTTGAAAGGTACAAATTACCAAACTCACACAAGGAAAAATGAATGGTCTTATCTCTACTAAGGAAATTGAGTAAAAAATTAATAACCATCCAGAAAAGAAATCATCAGGTCCAGATTGTTTCACATGTGAATTTGACTAAATGCTAAAGGAAAAAAAATGACACCAATTTTCAACAATTCTCTTTCAGAAGATAGAAGCAGAGGAAATATCTCCTATCTCATTCTATGAAGCCAGTGTTACCCTAATATGAAAGCCAGATAAACATTCCAAGAAAGAAAATGACAAATGAGTGTACAGTATGCAAGGTGAGCACGCTGGAAAAGATTCTGGAGGGAAAAAAGCAGGCTAGCACTAAAAATTGAAGGAATACGAATACAAATACACTAAGGAATTTAGTTAATAGTAATTTGTCATTATTAGTTTGCTAATTGTACCAAATGTACCATACTAATGTAAGATGTTATTAATAAGGGACACTGAATGTCGGGTATATGGAAACTCTCCATAATAACTTCTGAAGTTTTCCAGAGATATAAAACTCTTTTTTAAAATAAGGTCTATTTGAGAAAATGTTTCGCTATAAGAAAAACACTATGAAAAGAATGAAAAGATGAGTCATAAACTGGAAGAAAATTTTAGTGAATCATATATCTGATAAAATATTATGCCCAAGTATACAAGAACTTAAATCTCAAGAGTACAAAAAAGAATAAGTTTAAAATGGTTAAACTATCTGAATAGACACCTTACCAAAGAAGATATGCAGATGACAAATAACCACATGAAAAAAGTGCTAAACATTATTTGTTATAAAGGAATTGCAAGTGAAAAAAGCAGGACCCTAAGACACACATTACAATGGCTAAAATCCAAAAATCTGACAATACCAGTTGCTCTTGAGAATGAAGAGCAACAGGAACCTTTAATTACTGCGGATTGGAATTCATAATGGTACAGCCACTTTAGAAAAGAGCTGGGCATTTGGGCAGTTACAAAACTAAGTGGTCTTACCATGGACTCTAGTAATTGTTTTCCCAGGTATTTACTCAACTGAAATGAAAGCTTAGGCTCACCCGGAGAACATCATATGAATGCTTATAGCTACATTATTCATCATCACTAAAGACTGGAAACAACCAGAATGGATAAACTGCAGTGTATTCATATAATGGAACATTATTCAGAAATAAAATTAATGAGCTATCAAGCCAAAAAAGGAATGGATGACTCTTAGGTGAAATGAAACAAGTCAGCCTGAAAACCATATTATATGATTCCAATCACATGACATTCTATACAAGGGAAAACTCTAGAAACAATAAAAACGATAGTAGCTTACAGGGGGAGAGTTGAATGGGTAAAGCACAGGGGGATTTTTTAGAGTTATTCTTTATGATATTGTAATGGTAAATATACGACATTATGCATTTTCAAATTTGCATTTCAAGTTTTCACTGTGTATTCAGACATGTATGGCAAAAAGTGAATCTTAAATGCATGTAAAGTAAAACAAATTCATTTAAGAGGATGGGGAATCCCAGGATGGACTGCACAAAGCGATGAAATAATGTGACTGCATTATAAATGTATGAAAAGACCTCACTGAATGGAATCAGGGAAACAGCTGCTGACCTAAGTAAATCTGGATATGAGTGGAGTCCGTAAGATGAGGCAAGAGAAACTATGCACATTATATACTAGTTGATAAAGTTGTTTCCTATTGGGATAAAATTAATAACTCTGACTCTACCATACATGTATACTGGAATTGAGCAATAAAGCAAGGGGATGGCTGATGCAGGGAGCCAGCTTTCTCATTGTTGTAGTGGGAAGTTACAGCTAAGCCATGGAAAGGGACTAGGATAATCCACATGGTAACAAATTAAGAGTCAGAGATATCAGTATGAACTCATGTTTAGCTTAATGTAGATACAGATGGTTACATAGGGAAAATTAATAGATATGAGTACAGACGTTAGTATGTGCACATATATCTCCATGCTATGTTGGCTCAGGACCCTGAAAACATTAACACCCTAGCATCAGTGAACAGACCCAACACCAGATCTTGGTTCTTAATATCATTCTTCAATAAAAGGAATCAAGCCTCCTTGGGGATGACTGAATCCAGAGCAAGGACAGGAAATACCCAACATTACAACATTAGCTTGTAACACTTTCCACTGCCAGAAAATAAAAAGGTGCTCAAAAAACAAAACAATAGATGTATGTCAAAAGACAAAGAAGTCATTTGAAAGAGTTCTCAATGGTGAAAGGTGGAAAAACTTGAGCAATCAAATAAAGTAGTGTTGGATTACAGCTCCAAATAGAAGGAACATAGATACCTGAGTCCACACTGATATAACAATTGATTGAATAAATGAATAAATGGAGAAGAGACAGATCTCTTCTACAGAAGAATTTCAAATAATTGATGTGGACACTCAGCTTCAAAGAAATGCAGCCCAATTCCCCACTACTTTAGTGTGAGCTGCAGGCTTCCTTCCACACTGTATGGCAAGGAGAGGGTATAAAATAAATAGCTTTCAAGTGGAGAAACCTGACAAACACCACCTCAACCTCAATCGAGATTATCATCAACATTGATGTCATGTTACCCTTGATATAATGTGATGACAACGGCACTTTGCTTTTGTGATCTTTCCAAAAACATAGAACCTCAGTCTAAACCATGAGAAACACATCAGACAATCCCATCAGAAACATCCTACAAACTGCCTAACTAGTACTTGTCCAAACTGTTAAGGTCATTTAAAAAAAAAAAAAAAACTGAGAAATGGTCACAGCCAAGAGGAATCTAAGGAGACATTACTAAATGTAATGTAGTATCCTAGAACAGAAACAAAAAGACAGTTAAAAGCCAAGAAACTCCTAAAAAATTACAAATTTTAGTTAAAAAGAATGTATCTATCATCTATCTATCTATCTGTAAATATATAATATATAGGTATATATTTTTTAGGTGGAGGGCGCAGTCAGAGGGAGAAGGAGAGAGGGAATCATAATCAGACTCCACACCAAGCATTGTCTCACAACCCTGAGATCATGTCCTGAGCCAAAATCAAGAGTCCAACATTTAACTGACTGAGCTACCCAGGAACCCCAAGAATATATCACTATTAATCAACTGTATCAAAATGTATCATGTTGATATGGAATTTAATAATAGGGGATATTTGATATGGGGTATACCAGAACTCTATACTATCATCAGTATTTTTCCTATAAATCTAAAACTGTTCTAAAATGAAAGGTTTATAAAAGAATAGCATAAATGATATGAAATATAAATATAATGGTTATATATTCACAAGCTTTAGTTAATTTTTTTAAGATTTAATTTACTTGACAGAGCATTTTATTTAAAAATATTTTATTTATTTGACAGAGAGAAACACAGCCAGAGAGGGAACACAAGCAGGGGGAGTGAGAGGGGAAGAAGCAGGCTTCCCGCCGAGCAGGGAGCCCGATGTGGGACTCGATCATGACCTGAGCCGAAGGCAGTCGCTTAACCAACTGAGCCACCCAGGTGCCCCTAATAAATGTTGTTTAATAAATATATGTTTGTGTAACAGAATTTTTATAGCGTTGCTTTCATTATGACCTATGGTAAGGTTGTAGGCAAACGGCTAATCTCCACCTATCTCAAAAAAAGAACTACAAGATTTTATGATCAGGATGCTTTGCGTTGTTTACAACAGTGAGTTTTTTTGATTAAAAGAAGTAAGCTTTATTATAGATATTAAGCATATTAAGCTAAATCCACAATTTTTTAATTTTAATTTTTTATTATGTTCAGTTAGCTAGCCTATTCATTAGTTTTCACTGTAGTGCTCAATGATTCATGAGTTGCATATAATACCCGGTGCTCATCACTACATGTGCCCTCCTTAATACTCATCACCTGGTTATGCTACCCCACCTTTCTGTAACCCTCAGTGTGTTTCCTGGAGTCCAGAGTCTTTCACAGTTTGTCTCCCCCTCTGATCTCTTCCTGTTCAGTCTTTCCTCCCTTCCCCTGTGGTCCTCTGTACTACAATGATTTTTAATAGCATTTCCCATATCTTAATAAATAACACAACAATATATTTGAATGCAGGATTTATTCGTCCAGCTGAGCCGAGAGATTGTGCTGCTAAAATGCCTCATATAGTTTCAAGAATAGAATCTAAAATATCACAGGAATAAAATCTCATGCATAATGCAGTGTCTTAATTCTTGTGTATAATTAAGCTTAGTAAAACACTTATGATTGGCTTACCACATATGCACACAACTTATTTTTTGTATTAATTACAGTAGAATATCCTTGGACATTCTTGAATTTTTAGCTAGAGTTGCTATGAAGCAATTTTTACACTTTCTAAGTATGAACAGGTATATGACGAGTGCAAAAGGGTATAGAATTTTTAAGTGCTTAAAATTTTACTTCTTCCTGCTTCAAAACTCTTTTATACCATTCTCAACAATAGCTGTTGGAAATTGACATGATGCATTTTCAGATGTCAGACAAAAGAATGGTACCTCTTTTTTCCTTTCTTCTTCTTCTTCTTCTTCTTCTTCTTCTTCTTCTTCTTCTTCTTCTTCTTCTTGAGAAATAGGGAGAGGGAGAGTAACAGAGAGGGAGAGAGAGAGAGAAAGAAATCTCAAGCAAGCTCTCTACTCAGCCCAACAGCAGGCTCAACCTCAGGACCTTGAGATCATGACCTGAACCAAAATTAACAATTCCATACAGAATTGACTGAGCCACCCAGGTGCCCCTGATGGACCTCTTTAAAATGGCTGTCTAATAATTTAAATTGTCTATCAAGGCACAGCAAAGGCAGTGAAAATACCCTTGGTTATACTGCAATAACAGATATATGTCATTACATATGTGTCCAAACCTATGGAATATGCAACACCAGAGTGCATCCCAATGAAACTGTGGACTTTGCAGATTATATGTCTGCAGATTATATGTCAAGTTGGTTGATCAATTATAACAAAAGTACCACTGGGATGGGGCATGTTGATAATGGGGAGGTTATGGATGGGTAGGCACAAAGAGTATATAGGAAATCTCCAGGGACTCCTGAGTGTTTCACTTGGTTAAGCACTGGATTTTTTATTTTGACTCAAGTTGTGATCTCAGAGTTGTGAGATCAAACCCCAGATCTGGTTCTGCACTCAGTGGGGAATCTGCTTGAGATTCTCTCTCTCCCCCTCCTCTGCTCTTCCCCCTGATTGCTCTCTATCTCAAATAAATAAATAAATCTTGGAAAAAAAATCTGTACCTTCCTTTCAACTTTGCTGTGAGCCAGAAACTGTTCTAAAAAATAAGTTTTTAAAAAATTAATTTAAAAAATTATGACATTCAAATTCTAAAATATTACAATTTCATAAAAGATCAAAATGCTTAGCTAAACAAATGCATCATCTAACAAATGTTAGATGATGTTGCTAAACATAAATGTCTTCTTTGTTTAAATCCTTAGTCAAAATTAAATATATGAGACAAAGTCATTTATTACTCTGGAAACAAAATTGTTTACATTTTACAGACTGAATTTGAGAGGGTCTGTCTATGGAAGATGCTTTTTGGGTCTAGTGATATATGTAATATGAAGCTATACTTTTGCAATAGTGATGTTCCTTTACATCCAAAATACCACCTTTCATATATGAATATGAGTACCAGTTGTTAAGGGATTTGTCATAAATCCACTTAATATTCTTCCAATAGCATAAAACCAGTCAACTTAAGATTGTTTAAACCAATTGAAGACAACTTGTTTGAAGTTTCTTTCTTTTTTTTTTTTTAGGTTTTTTGGGGTTTTTTTGGTTTTTTTTTTTTTTTGGTTGTGTTTTTTTTGTTTTTGTTTTTGTTTTTTTTGAGAGAGAGAGAAAGTGACAGAGAGCATGAGGGGGAAAAGGTCAGAAGGAGAAGCAGACTCCCCACTGAGCTGGGAGCCCAATGTGGGACTCACATCATGATCTGAGCTGAAGGCAGTGGCTTAACCAACTTTGCCACCCCGGTGCCCCTGAAGTTTCTTTTTTTTAAAAGATTATTTATTTGAGAGAGAGAAAGAGCAGAGTGAATGAGAACATAAATTGGGGGGAGAGGCAGAGGGAGACAAAGAAGTAGACACCCTGCTGAGCAAAGAGCCAGAGGTGGAGCTCCTTCAGAGGACCCTAAGATCATGACCTGAGCCAAAGGAAGAAACTTAACCAACTGAGCCACCCAGGTACCCTTAAAGACAACCTATTTAGAACAAAATTTATTCTTAAAAAATAAGTTTTTTGTGGGATTCACTTTTTTTCAATTAAAGTTGAAATAATATTTTTGAGTATCATGGGGAAAATTATGGAGTTCTTTAAAGATTTTACTTATTTATTTGAGAGAGAGAGGGAATGAGAGAGAGCTTGAGAGGGGAGAGGTCAGAGGGAGAAGCAGACTCCCCACTGAGCAGGGAGCAAGATGTAAGACTTGATCCTGGACTCCAGAATCATGACCTGAGCCAAATGCAGTTGCCCAACCAACTGAGCCACCCAGGCACCCCAAAAATTATGTTTTAATGGTACAGATTACATGTAATTGATTACACAACAGCATTTCAGTGGGGAAATGTGTACTGTAATTTAGCCAGACAACAAAGTGTTAATTTACTCTCTTTTTGAGAATGGCCCCCATGGAAGCTGTTTTCTAATAAATCCCTTATTTAGAATTCTAAAGCTCACAAAAATATCTTTACTGGCATCATTTAATTTTTATCCTTGAGGCAATCTTTTGAAGTAGAGGTTCTCATGTTCTCCACTTTATACATGGAGAAACAGAGGCTCAAATGGTGACCAGTTCATGGAAACTAAAGAATTAAGGTGTCTAATGTGTCTGATAGTTTATTGTCCTCCACACCACATTTCCTGAATTCCAGTGGTGTACCCTTGCTGTGCGCCAGCTCTAGGGACCAACAAGTCATGCTACTTGACCCTTTCCCAATCCATGTCTCTCCATCCCACAATTAAGGATATTCTTTATATGGGGATGGGGCAAGCACAGGGCCAGGCCATTGTGCAAGCTGGAGTCATGTGGTGATAATCCAGCCAGGCTGCCAGAACATGCTTGCTCCTTCACTCACCACCCAGTGCACTGGCGTCTGCAGGGCTAAGGTGGTGACATCATTGATTCCATGCGGTCATTCTATTCAGATGCCTTAGTCCTATGCTTGGATCACATAGGCACACAAATCTCATAGGATAGCCTTTCTCCACCAGTATTCCATGCATGCCCTATTCTCCTATGAATGTTGTATAACTGGTATCCTCGGTGCCTAGGAGAGATCATTCATTGCATCCAATGGATAATTTAGGGCCTTACAGCTTAATTCTGTCCTAGCTCCCATTGAGAAGAGCCAGTGTAGATTCTCTGTTCTTTAGGCAAAGTGGTGTCAAGACAACCTGGGGTCTGGGCACCTGGGTGGCTCATTCAGTTAAGCGTCTGCCTTCGGCCTGGGTCATGATTCCGGGGTTGGTGGATCGAGACCACACATCAGGCTCCCTGTTCAGGAGGGAGTCTGCTTCTCCCTCTGAACCTCCCTCTCTGACCCTCCTCCTTCTCGTGCTCTCTCACTTTCTCTCTCTCTCAAATAAATAAATAAAATCTTAAAAACAACAATGACCACCCTGGGCTTATCTTTTGATTTTTTTTTAAATTTGCACATGCCAGGATAAGCTGAAAAAAAAAAGATTATACATTTTTAGAAAACTAGACATGATTTTGAAATGGCAAGGCTCATGTGAAGGAGATGAATATATCCAGAGAGTTTTGCAAATCTGCCTTGTTTCCTTTTTAGTTGTCATGTGTCATACATCTTACTTTATAAGTGTTCTAGAAACATTGTACAGACTATGATTTGTTCTAAGAATATTGAAACCCCCATAAGCCTTGGACTTGTTCCTTTCTTTATGCCCTCCAATGGCATAGGCAGAAACATCTGGTCATACTTTACAAAACAGGGGTTCGGGACAAGTGTTGTCCACAGAGTTCTTGCTTTGGTTTTATTCTAAAACGTTTTCTAAATAATTAACTATATATTTATAATGACAACATTATTATACCTGATAATCGTGCTCCCATTTCCCCAGCCGGATTGTCTCTAATGCTAGAGGAAATAGTTCTTTCAAAATATGTAAGTTGTTTAAAAAACAACTGTGGCTTAAGAACAATAACAATCTTTGACCCAACAGTTATATTCTTGGGAATTTAGCCGCATTAATTAATCATGAGTGTTCAGAAATATTTAGAGTGATTCATAGTAAGGAGAATATGATCTCATTTTAAGAAGGGAAATATGGTTTGATTCCTACATCACTTGAAGTTTTATGGTAAGCACGTGAATGAATAAAAGAGTAAGGATCTACCTGCCACAATATGATACAGGTTTGTTCTGAATGATGAACATTCCATAAGATTTTAATTTTTATTCTTAAGTTTCTCTATATTGATCATTTTTTCCTCCAATAAATTTGTTACATTATTATTAAATAATAAAAGAATGTTACATTGAAATTCAAGATGCTATGGAGATACTGACATAGCCAAACTATATTATCACAGTAACAAAAATCTCAGGGATGGATGGGGTACAATTGGATGTCACCTTTTTAAGGACCTTCTAGTACAATCCAGCAGCCTTGACAGAGGGCGAAAAAGCATCTATTGGTATTACTTTCAGTGAAAAACTTCACAGGCTCTGTGCTCTTGGATTATGATTTACTATATGAGAGATTTTTCACTTTAGTAGGAACCACTTTGTCTAGAGAGGCTCTTGAAAATTCATTATCCCAATTAAAATAATCAGCATTTAAGTTGGAATGCTTTTGTATATGACAAAAGATATTAAAATAATCAAAAGCAATTTAAGTAAATGGTTTTTGTCTTTTCCATCAAATTTAACCTTTCATTGGCATATAAGTTGCCTTATATTTAAAAGGGTAACTATAAGTACTTAAATTTGAGCAAGAGAAGATTCAAAACTTCCCTTTAACAGAAGTGACCATTTTACAACAACTCAGATTATAAAACCAACTGTTTGACCATGACTGCTATTTAAAGTGCAGAGGAAAAATGCTAGCAACCTAAAACAAAAACAAAAACAATGTGGACACCTGGATGGCTCAGTCGTTAAGTGTCTGCCTTCCACTGAGGTCACGATCCCTGAGTCCTGGGATCAAGTCCCACATCAGGCTCCCTGCTCCATGGAGAGCCTGCTTCTCCCTTTCACTCTCCCTCTGTGCTCTTTCTATAATAAATAAATGAAACCTTAAAAAACAATATATAAATAATAAATAAAATAAAAATAAGTTAAAAATGTGAAAGAGATAAATCATTAATCTGGCTCTCTGATAATGCATTAAGGGAATATGTTTTTAAATAAGAACTATTAAGAAAAGCGTTATAATCAGGAAAAAAAGTAAAAGCTTATTTCAAAGATAATTACAGAAACACCTTTAAGAAATAAGTAGCTAGGAGTAATAAGTAATAAGTAAATAGGGGCACCTGGGTGACTCGGGTCGTGATCCTGGAGTCCCTGGTTCAAGCCCCTCATGCGGCTTCCTGCCCAGTGGGAAACCTGCTTCTCCCTCTCTCACTCCCACTGCGAGTGTTCCCTCTCCAGCTGTGTTTCTCTCTGCCAAATAAATAAATAAAATCTGAGAGAAAGAAAGAAAGAAAGCAAGAAAGAAAGAAAGCAAGAAAGCAGGAAAGCAGGAAGGAAGGAAGGAAGGAAGGAAGGAAGGAAGGAAGGAAGGAAGGAAGGAAGGAAGGAAAGAAAGAAAGAAAGAAAGAAAGAAAGAAAGAAAGAAAGAAAGAAAGAAAGAAAGAAAGAAAGAAAGAAAGAAAGAAGTAGCTAAAAAACGTTCTGGTAAAGTTTTAGTGAAGTTTAATGCTTTATTGGAGAAAATATTAATTAATTAGAAAAACGTGTGTATATATATGCGTGTGTGCATATATGTTGTAGATCTGAGTTATATATATTAACATAGAGAGCTACATATATCAACATATATTGAATTACATAATTATGTGTAATACGTTTTATATATAGTGTGTGGAATAAGAGAGAGAAATAAAGGTAGGAAGAGAAAGAGAGACAGGCAGTGACACACACACAGGGTGAGCTGTGAGTCCAAAAGGAGATTTATAACAAGTGGTTTGAAAAAGAAACACCATGGGGCACCTGGGTGGCTCAGAGGGTTAAACCTCTGCCTTTGGCTCAGGTCACAATCCCTGGGTCCTGGAATTGAGCCCTGCATCTGGTTCTCTGGTTCATGGGGAGCCTGCTTCCCCCTCTGTCTCTGCCTGCCTCTCTGCCTATTTGTGATCTCTCTGTCTGTCAAATAAATAAATAAAATCTTTTAAAAAAATGAATAAGAAACACCAGTCTATGGTGAACACAATATCACTAGTTGATTTGTTTTTACTATTGAAAGATCAGCAAATTATGGCAAAATATACATATTATAAATAGAAAGATATAGATACAGACCAATCCTGATGCACAAAGAAACACATTAGTATAAAACACATAAGAATAAACCAAATTTTGTTGCATACAAATTCCTTTGCCAAGGTTTCCCTGGTTCAGTTTGGTTAAATAGAATTGTAGGGATTTTTTTTTAAATTTTATTTATTTATTTGACAGAGAGAGAGATCACAAGTACACAGAGAGGCAGGCAGAGAGATTGGAGGATGCAGGCTCCCCGCTGAGCAGAGAACCCGAGGTGGGCCTCCATCCCAGGATCCTGAGATCTTGACCTGAGTTGAAGGCAGAGGCTTAACCCACTGAGCCACCCAGGTGCCCAAATTTTAGGGATTTTTAAAAGACTGTATTCCTCAAAGAAGTACAGAAAAAAATTGTTTCTAAATAATACAAAAAATAAAATATGATGCAAAATGAAGGTCAGGTCCAAGATTTGACATTGTCATAATTTTTTTATGTTCTAATAAAACTGAAATTATTGCCCATTTTTCACCTTGAATATATATTTTAATAAGAAACATATTTTCATAATTAACACATTCGTTTTAAGTAAAAATTAGTCTTTTCCTCATTTTTTTTTATTTTGTAACCCTTGTTTATTCAAAGCTGATTAATTTCTTTAGAACTATGATACTCTGTGAGAGTATCCCTTAGAATGACTTTAATCTTTCCAGTAGAATAATAAATCCATTGAAAAGGAAAAGATAAAGAAGAGGTTTTATTTCTATTGTTTGTATATGCCACAAAATGAAGCAATAATTTTATAAGACCATCAATATTACAAATGTATAATGTAGCTATTATCACAATGTGATACAGAGATGAATAGGGTACAGTTAGAACACATCTTTCCTGAATTCCTGGTTTTTTGTGTTTATGACAAAATAGTTTTAAAATCCTTCACCAAACCTAAATGAAAATTTCCCAATTGTTAACTCTGGCACAGCAGGTTGAATTTTAGCCCCACTCAAAGATAGGTCTACCTGAACCTCAGAATTGTCCTTATTTGGAATAGGGGTCTTTGCAGATGTAATTAAGGCATGGATCTCAAGATGAGATCTTCCTGGAGTAGGATAGGCCCTAAATCCAATGACAAGTGTCTTTATCAGCAACAGAAAAGTTGAAGACATGGTGACACAGAGAGGGATGTCAAGAAGATGGACACAGTGATTGAAGTGATGCAACAAGCCACGGAAGCCCAAGCGTTGCTCCTTCTCAGCAAGGAGAAGCTCTGAGAGAGGTGTGGAAGGGGCTCTCCCTCAGAGCCTACCCACCAACAACTTGACTTCAGACTCTTGGCCTCTTGAACTGTGAAAGAAGAAATTGCTGTGTCATAAGCTGCCAGGTTTGTGATAATGTGTTATGGTAGCTCCAGGAAACTAATTCATGTGGTGATTAAGGAGAAGATGGTCTATAGATTGAAGATTCTATAGCCCCATCTTTTGGTTGCAGGAATATGGATGTAGCTGAATAATAATAAAATGAATCATCAAAGAACTGGCATCAATGACATTCGGCTTCTTTTTTTTAAGTATCTGAAACAAGGGTAATTTTTAAAGAAGATCTCAAATTATCTTAAGGCCAATACTCATTTGATTAAACTTATTATTTTGATTTTTAAATTTTTTTTAAATTTAATTCCAGTATAGTTAGTATACAGTGTTATATTAGCTTCAGGTGTCCAGTATGATGATTCAACAGTGATTAAATTTTGCTGACTAAGATGAATGTCAGGAATTTGAGTGAATTTGTTTTGTTCTCTGGTCAGTCTTTTTTTTTTTTTTTTAAGATTTTATTTATTTGACAGAGAGAAACACAGCCAGAGAGGGAACACAAGCAGGGGGAGTGAGAGAGAGAGAAACAGGCTTCCCGCCGAGCAGGGAGCCCAATGTGGGACTCAATCCCGGGTCTCCGGGACCATGACCTGAGCCGAAGGCAGTCACTTAACCAACTGAGCCACCCAGGCACCCTTCTTCTCTGGACAGTCTTAAGCTTTTGGATAATTGTGATGTCTTCTTTCTTGTGTTATGAGTAAACTTTGCTTCTCAATATGGTGAAATTCATGTCCTGTGGACTAAAGAAAGAGTTAAAGCATTCTGATAATTGTTTTATCACCACAAAAATATGCTGTGTACTAAGTATTCACCCCAAACATCCACAATATAAATAAACATTTATACAAAGACTTTTCTATTCTCACTATGAATCTCTGCCAAGAGAGGGAAGGGGGACACCTGCAATGAAAAAGAAAACACTGGAGAAGCTACACTATGTTCTTTCCTGAAAAGAACAGAAAAAAAACTTCTTTCTTTCTTTACAACAGTTAAGACATAAATAGATGATCTTCGTGTAACTATTTAGTGCTTTGTATAACTACTCAATTTGCCAGGAAATTTAAATCACTCTTAAAAGAACCCAAGCATAAGAAGTTATATTGCTTTAGAAAGTTTCATTCCACTCAGTTATGGAATGACATCAAGATTAAATTAAGCAAGTTCTAAAAATAAAGTTTATACTGGAAGACGGAAGAGAAAATTTAAACTAAGAATCTGATGTTAATTAATGTTTTACTAATTCACGGCAATGGTTACTGCAGTTTTGCACTGTTGAAACTGTTACAGAAAGTTTAAAACATGCCTCTTCTTGAATTATTTAATGGTCATACTAATCGCTGTTACTTGAACTGCTTTTTCCTCTCTGAAAGAGAAGCATTAGAGAAGGTATATAAGGTGTTATCCTGCCCTGTTGGAAGAAACTCTGGTGGAGAAAGAATTACCTAGACCTGAAAAAAGGTAAAACTGTAGAGCAAGTTTTATTCCATCACCCTTAACTGTCCCCAAATCATGCTTCTAAACTGTCATGGGAACTGGAGATCCCATACTCTATTATAATATTCATCTAATAGAGTCACATTTATTTTCTTATGAAACTCCCCCTTTTAGCAAGGAGAATCACTGTTAAGTATTCCTTATTTTTAAAAGACACTGCACAGTCTTTTTTATGTTGGTTGAGTTAATCAAAAGGAGATTGATGAGTTAATAATCAGTGTATTAATTGTCACAGAGTTGGTGAGTAAAATGTCCTTAAGAGAAACATGGTTTATAACTAAATTAACAAGTAAAATTTTCTACAGAAAAATTCATATTCTCAAAATTGTATCTCAATTTTCCTGAAAGTATTGAAATAAATACTTCATATAATAGGACCATTTGTTTCCTCTTTCAGGGAATACAATTAAAATGAAACAGCTTTTGGACATAAAATTGAGAATAAATTAAAATTATACTTGTTATGTCAACACAAGTGTACAAATACTTACTAGCCTAAAAAAAGGAGGGGGGCAAAGTTTATACAGCACTTTCCTTATGTGTTCTCAATGAATTAGCATCAGTAACTATTTTACTTCTGTTAAAGGTGTCTGTTTTTGAAGTTTGACCCTCTCTTGCCAACCTAATTTTAACCAAAATTAAACTACAAGCATTTGAAGTTATGATGTTTATTTTCTACTTAATAGGAGAGTTCTTCTTTCAGTTTATGCATGCCTATTTCTAACACATATGAGGGAAATTAAAAAGAATATACTTTTCCTGGTTTTTATTTCAACTCCTTAAATGTCTTCATAATACTTACATGACAAAAAATTGTAACCAGGAGAAGCTATGGAAATGATTCAACCACATTCTCAACCCACCCCAAAAGAAAGTGAAAAACACTACGTGCTGAAAAGCTTAACTGTGTTAATAGTCTCATTAAAAAATTGGTGCGTCTGCCCTATGTCAAGTTGCTAACCATGATATAGTTATACATAAGATCTCATAAGAATAATTTAAAATTATTGAAAAATAACCAAGCAGCTCAATGTAAAATACAAACAATTTATTGGAAATTAATGAATATCTGAGAAGGGTTAATAGCCAGCAGCATTCCAAATTACAGTAGTCTTTTTATTGAAGCACAGCAATATTAATAATATGCTAACCATTGATCTACTGCATTATGATTCACCAAAACTGGAAGGACAGTTCCAGTCTCTGCTGACACCAGATCATATCCTCTATTTCATTTGCATAACCACAAAGCCATTATTATTTTTTCACTCTCTTACTGTTTTTCTGGTATCTATAAAAGTAACTAATATTGATACCTTTCCTTTCTGAATATTACCAAAAAAAAAAAAAATCCCATCTCCTTTCAATTTTTCTCTCTCTGATTCACAGCTGTGACTTCAAACAGAAAATCCTATTCTCCAGAGACCTTTGTTCCCTGTTCCTTCATTTTCCCTTTCCTCAAATCCATTGACCCCAAAGCCCCAGATCACTATGAGCCACATTTATGTAGTATATGGAGCTGCTGCTAATTGCACTTCATTTGACAGCAGAAACCACAGACAAGAATAATATGGCTAACTGGTTCATGATGATTTTGACATTGTAGAGATGGAAGAAGATGTCCTGAGTGGGGTGGAAGATGAAAGAACTCTCCATGAGAAGACTAGAGAGATGAAAAAATTAAGAAAGGATTCCAAATTTGGTACATCCAACAGTCTAGAATAGCATATGGATGACATATGCAGATGGTTTGTGTTCAATAAAATGCATCCTCTGACAATCCTACCACAGTGTGGGGGATGGGAAGGGGGCACAGGAATGTTGATGGGGAAAGGAGACAAGGAGAGCTAGCTCAGGGAAATTCTTATTTTATATCTACCATCTCAACATAATAATTGTTAGTAACCTCTTCATTCTCATAAATGACTCTGTTTAGACAAGTCATGTTGCCTAGGACCTATCACCAGTTCTGATTTTTGAATAATTTAATATAGGCAAGATTTCTATTTGCTAATTATAAGTGCCTCTTTTACTCATTTTTCCATACAGAAGCACCAGTTAAACTTTATTACCAAATAGGTTAAATTATTTTGCATTATACATTATTTCCATATTTCAACTGATGGTTTTAAAGAACATCTTAATTCTTGAAGGAAAAAATTAAGACATAGCAACTTTACTACTATTATTATGTCTTTCTATCTCACAAACAATTGTTCTTTAGCATACCTAATTTCTAATTATTTTAATTAACCCACTTTAACACCCAAAATAAAACAGTCATTATTTGTAGAAGCATATAAGCAGTAAGATAAAAAAGCTCTTGTTGCTCTGCTATGATTAAAATAATTAATATTACTTGATAACTCATCAAAACTGCCTGGACAATGGCTATTTACTTTCTATAGCCCCTAGGATAAAATAATTATTATGTAAAAGCAACAGCCCCCATTGGTTCTTATATACTTGTTTACTTTCCTTTTATTTATTTATTTCATTTTTTTTAAGTTTTTATTTATTTATTTGACAGGGAGAGAGGAAGCACAAGCAAGGGGAGAAGCTGAACAAGGAGCCTGATGCTGGGGCGCCTGGGTGGCTCGGTTGGTTGAGCGACTGCCTTCGGCTCAGGTCATGATCCTGGAGAATCAAGCTGGCATCAGGCTTCCTGCTGAGCAGGAAGCCTGCTTCTCCCTCTCTCACTCCCCCTGCTTGTGTTCCCTCTCTTGCTGTGTTTCTCTCTGTCAAATAAATAAATAAAATCTTAAGAAAAAAAAAAAAAAAGAAGCAGCCTGATGCTGGACTTGACCCCAGGACCCTGGGATCATGACCTGAGCTGAAGGCAGACCCTCAGCCGACTGAGCCACCCAGGCACCTCTGCTTCTTATATATTTGATCTCTATCTTATATTACAAATTTATGGGGAAAGCAGATGGAAAATATCTTAATAGTATTTGTTGAATTATATAAAACCATAATTAAAATGTATGAATATAGTTGTGAATTTTCTTAAAAGTGTCCCTTGCCTTCTTGGTTCCCTTTGTTATGATCATCTAACATAATTATGTATGCCTTTTAAGCAGGTTCAATTTCTTTGTTCTTTCTTTTATAATTGGTATTGTTTGATAGGTTATCATCACATCAAGAATTTTGTCTTTTTTTAAAATGATACATTGTGAATCTTTAAAAAAGAATCTGAATCAAGTGTGAAGCATTTTCTGAAATTTGAAAATATAAACCATAGAAAACTTTAGTAAATACAATAATAATGTGATCTAAATCACCTTTCATCCTTCCTTCCATTCAATAAATATTAATTTTAGGAGTCCCTATTCTGTGTCAGGCATTATACTAGACACTGTATGACTTCACAAAGTTACTTAACCTCTCTGAGCTTCAATTCCTAGTCTATAAAATTGGAGTAATAATTTACACTTCCACTTAGAAAATTACTAGACAGCCCCAAATTCTCAGATTCAAACATCATCAACTCTTTGAAATTGTTCATGACCCTTCATGTGTTATTAAGGCACCCTCTGAGGATTTCTATCACAGCATTTGCATTCCTGTATTGCAATTACTTTTCAATTTTCCTTTCCATTTTTAAACTGTGAACTCTTGGAGAGCCATAATTAGATCACTTTGGAGGGGGGCGGGTAATTCGCAACAGTTAGGTCAATAGACAGCTAATGACATTTTATTGAATCAAGTGAAAGAATCAATCAATTAATTAAAGTATTATCATTAATGGCATTAGTTAATCTCCTAATGGTATAATGTTTCAATACATGAACTTAATGAATAAATCTGAAATACAGTTGATTGAATTAATGTTCCCATTGCTCTTGATGCTTTAAACTTTCTTGATATACCCAACAGCTTATAAGGCCATGGCAATAGAGCTGTCTTTTCTCTCAGCCTCAACTCCACCTTTCCACAGTGTTCTCCTCTGATCTGCTCTTTTTCTTTTCCTTTTTTTTTTAGTGGTTGTACTGATTTTATTACTTTTACTAAGCCATTTTAACTTCCTCACATTCAATGCAAAGAAATAAAACAATATGAATAAAATGAAATGATGTCCTCATTATTCTTTACAATAAAAAGGATCTGCTTCCATTCTGCAATCATGGGCATATTATATATTAAGGAGCACATAATGGCTCAAGTGGATCAAAGCACCATTTTGATTCTGACCCACTGAACAGAATCTAATGCATATTTGGTGACAGGGCTAACTTCATGGGAGCTGTGATATACTGAAGGATATCTGTGGTATTCCAAGATCTCCCTACATAAGAAAAGACCCTACACAAGAAAAGATAACAATCAATCTGTCCATAATTCTATCTATAGTTTCTTTCTTTAAGTTGGAAAAAGGGTCCTTTTCTTGAGTACATGGATACAAGTATTATTGTGGTCTACAGGTTGTTGGATTGATCTTATACCTGTAATAATGAAAATAGGGTGTACATCAAAACCACTACCGAATTAAGAAACTTCCACAACTTGTCAATTTTTCAAATAATGGAGCAAGTCCCTTTTCTAGACTGACAATGAGTCCCTATTGGCATTGCTGCTGGCTATGAAACTCACCACCAAAGGTAAACGATCGAATTGAATCATCCAGTAGGTGTTTAGGAACAAATGACATTTCCATTTTTTTGAAAGTCCAAGTTTGCTCCCCTAGTCTGTTGCAAAGGCAGAAGAGGAAAAGAAATCAGGACCCAAGGCATACTCTGGAGCATTACCATTGACCACTTTTAATAATAGGCACCCCACCTCTATGTGACACAAAAGTAACATGGAGCCCTTCAACACTTGGTAATACTTTATACAGGAATCAATTTAGGTCATCTGCCATGATGAACCACTTTCTCCCTCAGGATCAATCTCCATGCCTGGTTTTCTGGGCTGCCATATTCTCTCACCTGTCAATTTAGCCACAAGCTTTGAAGATGGTCTCCTCTGAAAGCCATTCTCCCATGATTTGTATCTCTTCTGTGTTCCAGGAAACCCTTCCAATGCCTGTGAGACCCGGTGTCATGAGTGACGTGCTCTTTTTTCTAATACCATCTTTGTGCTCTGAACTTCTGACTAATTAACTCAAAACTGGTGAGTTTATTTACACCTCAGATAAATTCAATATCTCATAGCAAATATATCATATGGGCTAATTGATCAAAAACACACTTATGTAGTATTGCAATAATAAAATTCATTTCAAACTCTGTTGTTAAATCAAATAGTCTTGTCCACTGAGCCTCAGCCCCACCCCTTCCTAACTTTCTTGGAATGCAAGGCGGAGCATGGAAACTACAGTTCCCAGAATCCCTTACCAACAGGATTTAGTTCCAATGTGTGAGCTTCAGAACACTGAGAAAAAGAGAAGTGCCATTTCCCTCCAGCCCCAGCAGAAGTCTGCACTGATTGAGATCTGTATCAGGCCCCTGCTCTACAAGCAGCTAAGGTCATCAGTGGTACCTTCCTCTGGTCTGTACATTCCACTCAAGGCCTTCCAGTAGTTCTCTTAGTACCTCTTTCTGTTTGAAATGCATAAAGTGATTTCTGTTTTCCTGAAGAAAAAGATGCTGATATAGTGGTCATAATAAAACTTAAATATTCAATAGCTGAGATATTAAAAAGAAAACAACCTTAGGGACGCCTGGGTGGCTCAGTTGGTTGAGCGACTGCCTTCGGCTCAGGTCATGATCCTGGAGACCTGGGATCGAGTCCCAAATCGGGCTCCCTGCTCGGCGGGAAGCCTGCTTCTCCCTCTCTCACTCCCCCTGCTTGTGTTCCCTCTCTAGCTGTGTTTCTCTCTGTCAAATAAATAAAATCTTTAAAAAAAAAAAAAAAAAAGCCTTAATAGTTGAGTTCAAACAGTTGAAACTCTTCCTTACCACTTCACCTCCATCATCCTTCTCTATTTATTTTTTCCTACAGCACAAATTACTGACACCCTATATATTTTATTTGTTAATCTTTTCCCTTTTTTTTTTCTTTTTCTCTCTCTGTTTTGGAGCTGGGGGGAGGGGCAGAAGGTGAGGGAAGCAGGCTACAGGGAGCCAGCTCCATCTTACAATCCTAAATCATGACCTTAGCTGAAATCAAGAGCTGGGAGCTTAACCAAGTGAGTCAACCAGGCACTCTTATTAATCTTTTTAACTGCCCATCATAGTATAAGTGCCATGACAACAACGATTCTTTATCATACTGTCGAGTCCTCACTTTCTAGAGCAGTGCCTGTTGTGGGATTGTTATTCAATAAAAATATTTTAATGAATGAATGAATCTGAGAAAATGTTTTTTCCGTTTTTCCCAAATGTCGGTAAGCAGGAAAAAAGGGCAGGCTCTAATTATGGTAAGAAGAAACAGAGCATGCATATTTAATTTTAAATAAGTCCTTGTCCTATTTGACTAGCCCTCCAGTTGTGTTTTTCCTTCACTGTCCTACTATGGTCATGGTAAGTTTTAACTAATTTGAAAATGTAAAGATCAGCCAGGCACTGAATAGTGTTCTGTCTCATGATTTATCATTAAACTCCATTGTGATCTATAGTTGCTTGCAATTTTAATCAAGAAGAATTCAATTTGAGAGTTGATAATTTTGATATTTCAGGTGGATATTCTAAATATATAAGCCGTTCCTTCAAATGAATTAGGAATAAAGCACTAATACCTTAATCAAGGGCAAAGGGCATATTTCAAAAAAATAAGGGATAGTGGTAGTAATAATGACCAAATGAGTACATAAGATATTTGAAATGATTTGTGAAACTAATATAATCTGAGATTTGCTTTCCATGAAAATGTTTAATGTAAAAAAAATATCTACTTAAAATAATAGCAAGCAGGTGGAACATTCTATATAAAATTCATATTATAAATTGATTAAAACTTATGAAATGATCTGGCCAGTGACATTATTAAGCATAAAATAACTCATTTTCTAGGACCCAAATTCCTGGGAATGAATAAAGAAAAAACAAAGCAAGTGAACAAGCCTTTTTTTTTTAAAGATTTTATTTATTTATTTGACAGACAGAAACACAGCTAGAGAAGGAACACAAGCAGAGGGACTGAGGGGGAGAAGCAGGCCTCCTGCCGAGCAGGGAGGATCCTCCGCGATGCCTGACGATCCGTCTCTAGGATCATGACCTGAGCCAAAAGCAGCCGCCCAACCAACTGAGCCACCCAGGCACCCCACAAACCATTTTTATTTACAAAGTTATTCATTCTTTTTAATTGTGTTGCAAATAACTTGTTTGTTTATATCTTATCTCTTTATAGTGTCTTTGATGAAAGGAAGTTCTTAAAAATAGTCAGAGTTTAGCAATCAATTCCTTTGTTCACATTTACCTTAAACATATTGCCTGTTTGCTATTTTTCTTTTGCTTCTGTCTTGCTTTCAGAGCATTTGACTTGAAATACTGTTTTTTCCAAATGTCTTCTATTAAAAGTGGAGTATACCTGGGGTGCCAAAGTGACTCAGTTGGTTATACTCTAGAGCTCAGCTCAGGTATGGATGTCAGGGTCATGAGTTCAAGCATCTTGTTGGGCTCCACACCCAAACAAACAAACAAATGTGTAAATAAAAGTACACCTTTAGAAATTCTTTTGATAAGATGATGCTTATAAAATTACCCTCTTACTCTACCTGCCAGTTCTTACAAGACAATTTGGTTGAATATACAATTCTGAACTGACAGGCTTTTTTCTCCCAGTACTTTCTAGCGCCTTGGAGGTAATAACCTATTTTCTTCTACCCTCGATTGTTTCTGTTAAGAAGCTAGCAAAATTGGCATTCAGCCTAATTGTCATTCCATTGTGGATGATCTGGGTTTTTTTCTGGTCATTTTGAAGATCTCTTTATCTTTGGTTTGTCACTTCACCAAATATTTATGAGTGAATTTTTTTTTAATTTTGTTTTTTGAATTGTTGGACTAAGAAGATGGGCGATTGAATTAAATTCTGGAAAACCTTAGCAGTTGTCCCTTCTAATATCACCTTCCTACTAACTCTCTACTCCTTCTTGGTAATATCCTTCATAAATCTGTACCTGACTTTCATATTTTCATCCAACTCATTTTCTAAATTGTGGTTATTTTCTTTAGATCTATTTTTTTTAGTTTATTAATATTTTATTCACTTTTATTTAATCTGCTATTTAACTCTTCCAACAGAAGGGTTATTTTCAATCATATTTGTATTTCTGGAAGTCCCTTTTGGTTCTAGTTTCAAACTGGTCAAGTTTTATATTCTGATTCCTTTCTTTTTCTTTTTTTTTTTTTTTGAGATTTATTTATTTATTTATTTGACAGAGAGAAACACAGCCAGAGAGGGAACACAAGCAGCAGGAGTAAAAGCAGGAGAAGTGGGCTTCCTACCCAGCAGGGAGCCCGATGTGGGACTCGATCCCGGGTCTCCAGGATCATGATCTGAGCCAAAGGCAGTTGCTTAACCAACTGAGCCACCCAGGCGCTCCTCTGATTCCTTTCTTACACAATGACTATTTTTTAACATATAAAATATATTAAACGGGCACCTGGGTGGCTCAGTCAGTTAAACGCCAGCTTTCAGCTCAGGTCCTGATCTCAGGGTCCTAGGACTGAGTCCTGCATCTGGCTTCTTGCTCAGCAGGGGAGTCTCCTTCTCCCTGTCCTTCCACCTGTCCCCTGTCCTTGTGCGCTCTCTCTCTCTCTCTGAAATAAATACAATCTAAATATATAAAACATACTTATTTTATATTCTTCTTTGAATAATTTCTACTTTTGTAGTCCTTGCAGATCTGGTTTCTAATTTCTTGAGTTCTCTCTATCATTTATAGTTGCATTTTCCCCCATGTATTTTTGTGACTTCCTTATTATAGGCTTATTTTTCCTGAGACTTTATCTGTAGAAATTATTTGAGGACCTTCTTTAAAGTGGATTCCTCCCAGTGAGAATTTTTGCTTGCTTTTCCCAAACTCCTGCAGCCTTTCCAATGCATGACCATTTTATTTTATTTTATTTTATTTTTTTATTGTTACTAAATTTTTTTTTCCAGTGTTTCAAGATTCATTCCCCATTCCCCACACCCAGTGCTCCCCGCTTTAGGTGTCCCCAGTACCCACCACCAGGCTCTCCCATCCCTCCACCCCCCTCCCTCCAAGTCCCTCAGTTTGTTTCTGTGTTCAAAGTCTCTGTTGTTTC